>JABFTP020000153.1:0-123985 GCA_013387265.2 Cryptolaemus montrouzieri
GTTGTAATGAAGCTTTTAATTTGCTTCTCCTGATTTTATCGAGTTTCCCACAAACACCAATAAAAAGAAACTTTACTTTCTGAATGTATACCTGTAAGAATATGTTATACACAGAAGTAGCTCAAAACATATACCTTATGTGTTATGTAGATATTGGAATATCCTGAGAAGCTCAAGTTTTCATGCCAACTGTATGGAGAATTGTTCAACAAATAAATTTTGAAGTTAAGAATTGCAGGTAATTTACTTGATCTCTTTCCTTCAGAGTTACAGATCAGACTCTATTGTAACTATTATTAATCAGACTGGTTTACTTACAGAAAAATTTCTACGAAGATTATTATCAAAGAACAGAGATGTATTACATTTATATTTACTTGAAACTTTCTTGTTTTTGCTAAATAATATCTTTGCTCATTTTTCATTTAATTTTCCAACCTGTTTACAGTGGATCCAATTAATTTTTTCTTGTTATCAAGTGGATTGAAATCTAACAATAAATATTTCATTAAAAAGAAACTACTTATATGCACACAAAGTAAAAACTCACTTTCGAAGAGTCACTTTCAAACATTTCAACTTGAATATCTTTACTTCGAATACATTGAATTCCATTTACATTTTCATTAGGATAATTGAATATCAAAAATATACTTCATCGTTTATAAATTGAAAGAAAAATTCAATAGAGATGAATACAAAATTCAGTTTAAAATATCTTATTTATTATTGTTTTCTTTCATTGAAATACATAGGTTAGAACACCGAATGTAAATATGAAATATGTGGATTCCTCATTATGCTGAAAAAAATATATATTACGATGCATTAAATGTTCCTTAAAATACGTTCACTTACCTAGGAATGATTATTTGAGGTTTTGTTAATTAAACGTAAACAATATGAATAATTCTTCTTCTTCTATTCTTGTTATTGACCTTGGTACAATGAAACCGATGTTCAACGATTCAAAGACCGCCGTACACGACGATGTCCGTCGTACGGGACGGATATTCGATCGTTTAGTGAGAGAATAGACGGGATATAAGTGTTCGTTTATATCCCGTCTACTCCTTTCACCTATGTTTCCGGGTACGGTCCTCTTTAAAACTTCTTCTTCTTTGCCTTGTCAGATTGAGAAACGGTGGTTTAAGGAGAGTAAGGGAGGGTGATTGGCTCCGCCTCCATGTTTCCATTCTATTCTTCGAAAATGTAGGTCTCAAAAACCGTCCCAAATTCGAAAATTAAGTCGTGAAATGACGTTTTTTCGTCGGGGACCCGATCTCGAGATATGTAGGAATCGTTCGAAGGTCGAATCCTTTCTCCCGGTGACCCCGTTTAAGTAGGATGGTTAAAACAAAAACCCGTATTTTGACAGCTCGAGATTTGTTTATTTCGCGAATTACTATCCGTCGGAGATTTTCGGAATATGGAAAGTAGAGCGAAAATCTGCGAAAGTCGGCCGATAGCCCTTCGTTCGATGGAAGATTTTTCCGTTCTCCCGTGGTTTTATGAGAATCTAACTATGGCGGCGCGAAATGCGAAACTCGAGGCTTTTTCGTCGTCCGGGTTTCGTAGCGATCGAAGGCGATATAAATATTTTGTAAAGCTGCAAAAGTCCATAGAAATTATCCCCTCCATCCCGGATATTTTGGAGACGTATTTTATTTTCGCTTTTTCGGAACTTTTTGCCGGAATTTTCGCCCGATCGACCCCTCCGATCGTCCTCCGAAAGATCCGAGTTATCGATTCCGAAGAAATCTCGCCGTTTCGACGTTGCGTTCGCCCGGGCCGACGTTTCGGCGAAATTTTTCGAAAAATCGTCGCGCCTCCGTCGTTCGAGCTAGGGACTCCGAATTTCGCTCGGATCTTCCTCAGACGTTTCTCTACCGGAAAAAAATTATTCGCGGGGGCCTACGGACCCCGCTTTTCCGCGCCGACACTTTCTTCCCGCCGGGTTCAAACTCCAACCGTCCCCTCCACTTTCCTCGAAATAAGGCTTACTGCTTTAGTAACATAGACTAGTGAGCTCATTAAGATCGCCTTTTATATCTAAACAGCTAATATACTAAACGCCTAATATACAAAAACGCCTAATATTCAAAAACGCCTAATATACAAAAACGCCTAATAGACGAAACGCCTACTATACCAAAACGCCTTATATATAAAAATGCCTGATATACAAAAACACCTAATACACTAAACGCAAAATATACTGAACGCCTTTCCATATCCAGCTCTAACTAAAATGAACGTCTCATTAGATACAATGATATTTATATTTAATAGTTCTTTATGTTATATGGAACTCTCTCATATATTGCTTAACACATCCTTATGGTAATGCAGCTTTCAGTATTGTTTTACGGATACTATATCATCAACCATATAAATTTAAACACTATTCACAACTATCCCAATTCAATTTGAAAATATCAACTTTCTCCTATTGAGGAAGCATTAAGATTAAAACAAAAATATGAGTTTGAAACAGCAAGATGGACGAACTACTGCTCATGAATATTAATGACATAGAAACTGAAAATTCTCTTCAAATTAAAATTTCTTGAACGTATCTAAAAGATAAAGGCGAGAACTTAGTAATGAAATAAAGGAACACTACTGAATACATAGAAAGTTTACCTTATATGATTGCCCTGTACATAACTATTTTGTATCACCTCAAATTGACAAAATTCACACAATTTGCTTACCAGAAAAACAAACATCTTCTGAATTGAAGTATTCTTGTAAAAAGTACAAATAAGATTCAAGTATCCACAAATTTGTAATTACGTTATGAACCTTCATATAGATTACAATAATGTTAACTATATATCAGTTTCAGTACAACAGATTTCCTAGATCCTCAACCCACATTCTATCCTCAAATCTTCACAGCATTATATATATATATATATATATATATATATATATATATATATATATATATATATATATATATATATATATATATATATATATATATATATATATATATATATATATATTTCCTCAACCATAACTGTTGAGTAATCTTGGTCAAGGAATACTGTTTCCTTGTTAGATGCTTTCATCTGTGTTCTGTATTTCTTCTTTTCCTAAAGAGTTTTTCCTATATTGTTTTCAAATTATATCTCTGTTTGGTTTTTAGAATTCTCTGAAATAGTTTCTCAATAGTATAAGATCCTTGAAATTTGCGCAGGTCTCTTTTACCTTTAGGAAATATAAGGCCAATACTCCAATCATATGAGCAGATACATTTTTCCATTCCTTTCTGAATATAGCTGTCAGGATTCTTCTTCCCCTATCTTTGATGCATTTTCTTATATCAACATTGTTGTAACATTATACTGATATACCATTCTTAAATGCTTTTGATACTCTTTCTCAGTCTATAATTTACTCCTCTTTTCCTTAGGCTCCTCTGACTTACTACACTTTTCAGCATTCTGCCGAAAGCTTTCTCCAAAACAAACATTTTGTCTTTTAGTCTGCTCTCCTCTATAACTGGTTGATGGTAAAATGACAATCTCACAAACTTCTAGCATTCCTGAAAAGTGTATTTTTCAAGTTGTATTTCAATTTGTCCTTTCAGTTTGGTTCCTAAAATTCTTTTCCTATAGTGTAAGTCTCCTAAAATTTTCTTGGTAACTTTTTAATTTTGGAGCTATAATGGCAATCCTGCAATTAATATGAGCTAACACATTTTTCCAGGTGTCACTATCATAAGTGTATAATTCACTCCTCTTTTCCTTACACTCATTCAGTACTATTCTCAATTTTCTGTCGAAAGTCTTCCCCAGATTGAAGAATACCTCCAATTATATTTTGTCCTTTATTCTGTTCTTTTCTATGAGCTTGTTGATGGTGAAAATGTAATCCAGAACATTTCTTCCTTTCCTAATTGTTTTCTATGATATCTCTAGTTGCTTTCTAGAATTATCTCAAATAGTTTCTCAAAAGTATGAGTTCTTTGAAATTTGCTCAGGTCTTTTCTCCGTATTGGAACTATAATGCCAATTCTTCATTCATCAAGAGCAGGTACATTTTTTATATCCCTTCTGAATTTGCTGTCAGAATTCTTTTTCTCCTATCATCAATGCATTTTCTCATCTCATCATTTGTGTTGTCACATTATTATGATATACCAATTACAAAGGCTTTTGATACTCTTCTAGTCTCTAATTTACTCCTCTCTCATACTACTATTTTCAACATTCTACCTTAAACACGTTCTCAGTTTATAATTCACTCCTCTTCTCCTTAGACTCTCCCAACTCTCCCATAGTATTCTTCTCAGTTCTCTCTCGAAAGCCTTCCCCACATCAGAGAAAACCTATAATTATATTTTGTCCTTAAATATGTACTCTATTTGCTGGTCTATGGTGAAATTGTGATCCTGAACTCTTCTTCCTTTCTTGAAGTGTGTTTTCCATGTTGTTTTTCAATCATTTCTCTAATTCAAAGACAAACATGTAGTTTATATTGATGACAGAAACATTTGAGAAGAAGTCAAACTTTCTAACAGTATGTGAGAAAGTTCAAATTAACAATTTGATCGTTATTTTTAAATTGCTCTTTTATATCCCAGTATTAATGCTAGTAATAGTTGAAGGAAAATGAAAACAGCCATGTATAAATAACTTCCCACATACTAATGAAAAATTAAGTATTGAGACTAATATCACTTCACTGCCACCAAGCTAACTTGCTGTACATATGAACTGATAATAAAATATTGTTATTTTGAATATTGCTGTCATGATTCTTCTCCTATCTTCAATTCATCTTCTCATCCTAACTAAGGTATTAACATATTATACTGATTTACCCATTTCAAGGCTTTTGATAGTCTTCCTCAATCTATAATTCACTTCCCTTTTCCTTAGACTCTCCCATTTTACTCTTCTCAGTTTTCTTTCAAGAGCCTTCCCAGATAATGAAAAGCAAGGAATATCTTCTTGCCCTTTAGTTTGTTATTCTCTGAGCTGGTTGATAGTGGAAATGTTATTCTGAACACTTTCTCCTCTCCTGAAGAATATGTTTTCCATGTCGTTTTCCAATTATAACTCTGTTTGTTTTCTAGAATTCTTTCATATTGTTTCCCAATAGTATAGGTTCTTTAAAATTTGCTAAGTTGCTGTTTTCTTCTTCCCCTATCTTCGATTCATTTTCCAATCTCAACATTGATGTCATATCCTCCTGAATTACTTTATAAGACTTCTGCTATTCTTTCTCAGTTTATACATCACTTCTCGTTTCCTAAGACTCTCATACTGCTCTTCTCAGTGTTCTGTCGAAAGCCTTATCCAGATGAGGGTTAACCATAAATATTTTCTCTGCTTTCAATTTGTTATTCTCTATAAGATGGTTAATTGTTTAATTGTGAAAATCCTGAATACACTTCTTCCTTATATGAAGAGTGTATTTCTTAAGTTGTTTTACATAGAACTCTCTCACTTTTCTTCGAAGAAATCTTTCGAACAGTTTAGCATTAATGTAAGTCCTTCAGAATTTTCTCAGTTCCTGCAGTCTTCTTTTGCAGTATTGTTTTTCAAATGTAAATCCTTCAATTGTTATGAGCTGTTAAACTTTCTCAAGCCCTTCTGAATATCGCAGTCAGATCTCTTCTTCCCTTATGTACCATGCATTGTCTTATGATAGGTCTTGTTACTTGTTATATATCCTGGTAAAACACCAATTTTAAGTTCTTTGATCTTTTAATTCTTTGTATATATATATATATATATATATATATATATATATATATATATATATATATATATATATATATGCAAATATATTCGAAACATTGAAGTATCTAGACTTTGTACAAAACTCAAATATCTCCCCATATTTGAATTCTATATTATATAATCTATATAACAATTATATAATATAAAATGAAAATGAAGCAGAAAACTGACTAAAACATATAACGTGAGTATCTTTAACGAAAATCATTAACTATACACAGCATTTTTTAAGAAGTAATTGCTTTTTCCACAAAATATGTGATTTTCTCGAACTGAAAGTTCCTGTTGTAACAAAGCTTCATAATTTGCTTCTCCTGATTAGGTAACTTTACGTTCTGAATGTATTAAATACTTGTTACTCAGTGAACTGTTTTGAATAAATTTCTCAAAATACAGAAGAATGTGTTATGAATAGAAGTAGCTCAAAACATGTACCTTATGTGTTATGTAAATGTTGGAATATCCTGAAAAGCTCAAGTTTTCATGCCAACTATATGAAGAATTGTTCAACAAATAAATTTTGAAGTTAAGAATTGCAGGTAATTTACTTGGTCTCTTCCTTCAGAGTTACAGATCAGACTCTATTGTAACTATTATTTATCAGACTGGTTTACTCACACAAAAATTTCTACGAAGATTATTATCAAAGAACAGAGATGTATTACATTTATATTTACTTGAAACTTTCTTGTTATTGCTCAATAATATCTTTGCTTATTTTTCATTTAATTTTCCAACCTGTTTACAGTGGATCCAATTAATTTTTTCTTGTTATCAAGTGGATTGAAATCTAACAATAAATATTTCATTAAAAAGAAACTACTTATATGCACACAAAGTAAAAACTCACTTTCAAAGAGTCACTTTCAAACATTTCAACTTGAATAACTTTACTTCAAATACATTGAATTCCATTTACATTTTCATTAGGATAATTGAATATCAAAATATACTTCATCGTTTATAAACTGAAACAAAAATTCAATAGAGATGAATACAAAATTCAGTTTAAAATACCTTATTTATTATTGTTTTCTTTCATCGAAATACATAGGTTAGAACACCGAATGTAAATATGAAATATGTGGATTCTTCATTATGCTGAAAGAAAATATATATTACGATGCATTAAATGTTCCTTAAATTACGTTCACTTACCTAGGATTGATTATTTGAGGTTTTGTTAATTAAACCTAAACAATATGAATAATTCTTCTTCTTCTCTTCTTGTTATTGACCTTGGTACGATGAAACCAATGTTGAACGATCCAAAGACCGCCGTACACGACGATGTCCGTCGTACGGGACGGATATTCGATCGTTTAGTGAGAGAATAGAGGGGATATAAGTGTTCGTTTATATCCCGTCTACTCTTTTCACCTATGTTTCCGGGTACGGTCCTCTTTAAAACTTCTTGTTCTTTGCCCTGTCAGATTGAGAAACGGCGGTTTAAGGAGAGTAAGGGAGGGTGATTGGCTCCGCCCCCGTGTTTACGTTCTATTCTTCGAAAATGTAGGTCTCAAAAACCGTCCTAAATTCGAAAATTGAGTCCTGAAAAGACGTTTTCTCGCCGGGGACCCGATCTCGAGATATGTAGGAATCGTTCGAAGGTCGAATCCTTTCTCCCGGTGACCCCGTTTAAGTAGGATGGTTAAAACAAAAACCCGTATTTTGACAGCTCGAGGTTTGTTTATTTCGCGAATTTCTGGCCGTCGGAGATTTTCGGATTATGGAAAGTAGAGCGAAAATTTGCGAAAGTCGGCCGATAGCCCTCCGTTCGATGGAAGATTTCTCCGTTTTCCCGTGGTTTTATGAGAATCTAACTATGGCGGCGCGAAATGCGAAACTCGAGGCTTTTTCGTCGTCCGGGTTTCGTAGCGATCGAAGGCGATATAAATATTTTGTATAGCTGCAAGAGTCCATAGAAATTATTCCCTCCATACCGGAGATGTCGGAGACGTATTTTATCTTCGATTTTTCGGAACTTCTTGCCGGAATTTTCGCCCGATCGACCTCTCCGATCGCCCTCCGAAAGATCCGAGTTATCGATTCCGAAGAAATCTCGCCGTTTCGACGTTCCGTTCGCCCCTGGCGACGTTTCGGAGAAATTTTTCGAAGAATCGTCGCGCCTCCGTCGTTCGAGCTAGGGACTCCGAATTTCGGTCGAATCTTCCTCGGACGTTTCTCTACCGGAAAAAAATTATTCGCGGGGGCCTACGGACCCCGCTCGTCCGCGCCGACCCTTTCTTCCCGCCCGGTTCAAACTCCAACCGTCCCCTCCACTTTCCTCGAAATAAGGCTTACTGCTTTAGTAATATAGACTAGCAGGCATGCAGATCTACCTTGTATATCAAACGCCTAGCCAGGCAGATCTACCTTGTATATCAAACGCCTAGGCGGACAGATCAACCTTGCACCCAAAACGCCTAGGCGGGCAGATCTACCTTGTATATCAAACGCCTAGGCGGGCAGATCTACTTTGTATATCAAACGCCTAGGCGGGCAGATCAACCTTGTACCCAAAACGCCTAGGCTGGCAGATCTGCCTTACAATTCAAATGCCTAGGTTGGCAGATCTACCTCTCATCCTCAAACGGCTACGCGCCCCGAACTACCTCACGCATAATCACCCTGAACTATCTTACGCCTTCAAACGTCCAGAACTACCTTGCGCCCGAACATCCAGACGACGCAAACCACCTTGTATCCATAATTACCTTGTTATAAACGCTCAAGCGCCCTACACTTCCTTGCGCCTTAAACTCGGGCCCTTCGAACCACCCTGCGCCTCGACCGGTCAGACCCCTTGAACGTCCAGACGCCTCGAACACCTAGTGCCCAAAACCGAGCTTGCGCTTCGAACACCTGGGCACTCCGACTCCACCGGCGCCCGAGTTCCTAGAATCCTCAAACGCTTAAGCTGCATGAACGTTCCATCATCCATCGTCTTGAATTACCTAGCAACTGAAAATGCTGTGTCAACCTGGCGCCTAAAATGCTCAGGCGCCCTAAAAATAGAGGCACGGTGGGCGCCTAGACGACCGAAAAAGTTCATTTGGCACTCTAAATAATATATGAATATATATATATATATATATATATATATATATATATATATATATATATATATATATATATATATATATATATATATATATATATATATATATATATATATATATATATATATATATATATATATATATATATATATATATATATATATATATATATATATATATATATATATATATATATATATATATATATATATATATATATATATATATATATATATATATATATATATATATATATATACATCATCGCACGCCCTGAAACATCTCAACATATTCAAATATAAAGATACCTTTCAATATATTTCTTTTATGTAATATAACATATGGCTCATAATGAATTGTATAACAATCTTTCTTTGGGCTTTTTAGGAAATCTTTCAGTCATTATTAAGTCAATATATTATAATAATAGTTATATGAGTGTGGGTGGGTGTGTTTGTGTGTAGATGTGTTCAAATGCATAAATTTATGCAATTTTGATATGTTCAATATCAGAAAATAACTTACAAATTCGACCCAATTACACTCAGAGCTCACAGTCACTAATACAAACAACCTTTTTTAAAGAGGCCTCGGTTGAAAAGGAATAGTCATTTTCCCTCGATAATTTTAGCGGGAATTCGATTGTTTCCATATTTCCATACTCAGAAAAAGGCAATAAAACATTCTGAGGCGTTGCTCTATAACCTGTTCCGGACTGTACATTGCCTCTGTGTTTATACCCTGGAACCATTAACGCTATATTTCGATGCCATATTCGGGTATTATCATCTGAATAACATTATTTTTTTCTCTTTTGTTAAGAATAATCGTTAGAAGTTCATATAATTCACTTAATACTTATTTAGTTCTGAAAAATAAGTCACATGCCACTGAAAAAAACGATAATAATAGAATATTCTACTATTCTGTCTAGGGGTGGGAATGTGTGCAAATTCGACCAATTCTTCGGCCCTTCTATTGAGAATTTCGGTCAGGAATGCCTTTATGGATTTTAATTTAATATACTACGCGATGGGTTTCTTCAAAGCGCTTTGGAATTATTCCCGTCTAAAATGTTGTGTGTTTCTTGGCACAATTTTTCTTTTAAATATAATAGACCGACGCAACACACTATCATCTTCACAGTTCGTGGGCTATGAATGCATCGACAATAAGTTACTTATGCTGTACTATCTCTGTAATAGATGTAACCCGATCGGTAATTTCCGGATAGGATGCAACTTGTATCGAGGATAGAAGTCTCTTTTATAACTGATCATTGATCGAATAGTATAAATATAAAGCAATGGATTGAGTCAGGGGATTTGGGAATAACAGTTTCATGTATTTCCGTTCTCCACGTAACTTTACTCCAACTTATCTTGCGTTATAAACAATTTTACGCTCGTACCCACGTTGCCCTCAGGCAAATCCTCGATTTACTTTTGTTATTTATTAAAACACTACAAACTAACCTGTCACGTGTGAATGTCGAGAATCACGTTCGAAACTTCGAAAACGACCCGATAAGTTGTGGCAAAGCGCCATATTAACTGGTTGATGAAATCAAACCATTTCAAGAATTTGGTGTGATCTGGAAATGATTTGGAAGCCTGCCGAAATGGTCTTAGCTACTAAGGTCGTGTTAAAGACAGAGTTACCGTTTCAATGGAAGCATTATAGAATTTAAATTGACAAATTCCGACAACAGAGTCTGGGTAAAATGCTCGAAAGCTGAGCCCATTCCGTATTCCTCGATAGAGTAGGTAAAAGTTACCAAGAGCCAAGTAAAAGTCGAAGAAAGAAGATCAAATAAACGACTGTTTATGACATAACCTATATAAAATTGAAGCTGTTTTGCTTTGAATTCGCAAAGATTAATGAAAGATTTAAGATGATAGCAATGTAAAATGAAGTGATGCATAAAGACATATACAATCGAGAAAGACATCAGAGATAGGTGAAATAAACATACTTGAAGACAGGTACCATTGATATATTGCTATAAGTAATTTCTTGGACGTAAAGACAACCAAGCCCTGCTCAATTTTGAAAGTTGAAGTTGTCAGAACCGAGGGAAAGAATTGTAAGTGTTCAATATGAACTACAAATGAGACAATTAAACATTTGACTTAGGCCAAATTCAAAACTGGGCTTCACATCAATTTAATCATCAAAGTTCTGAACAACCACGATCTTCAAAATAATGGTAAACTGAGATGAAGTGATGCAGGAAAATACCATCGAGAAAGACATCAGAGGTTATACAAATAAACATAGTTTAATATGGATTCCATTAATTTTATGTTGCTGCAGGTCGTTTGTTGGACACAAAGAGCACTGAACGCTATTCGATCTGGAATGTCTTTAGACCTTTCTTCCTGGAGCAGTTATTTTGAATCTTAAATGTTTGAAGAAATTTTTATAGTGATGCAAATTTCAAAATGAAATCCAAAAAGTTAATGAGTTCATAGTAATAGGAATTCTAGATACTTTAAGTGAATGATATGCCGATAATGGAAAGTTTTTATGTTTCGAATTTTTTTTTTTAATATATTATCCTTAACGTTTTGTATTGATACCTCGGTCTGATTGTCTCTATATTTATATCATGTTCTGATTGTTTCTGGCTTTTACTCCTATTCTGACTGTTTTGTGTTTATATTGATGTATGTTTGCCATTTTGTTCGGATGTAGTCTATACACACAATGTTTGTCTCAATTCAAGTTAAAATTCATTAATGTCGATTTTTTGAGTGATTTGTCATGAATACTCTTAACTTGTATATTGATGACTAATGAAGAATATATTAATTAATTATATCAAGAATTCAAGAACTATGTGATAATAGATATCTTATTTTCAGAGTACTGAATACATAGACTTTGTTAGAATTTTCTTAATTATTTAGTATACATGATATGGATAACAAATTCAAGAAATGTTTTCAAAGAAACAACCAACCACTTTCTTCACAGAAGCAAGAAAAACTGATGAAAGGTTGAAAAATTTATTTCAAATTGATATTGAAATATACAGAAAAATTCTGTGAGAAAGAATTCACATACATCAAAATGCTAGACACAAATTCCAATTGAGAAAATATCCATTAGAAATTGATATTAAAACTTAAATATGATGTAAAGGTATATGCAAAAAAAAGTACTTCCGAAATGGCCGAATATTTTTTCTTTGTTTTGGAAATCCCAAATTTCATTTTCTGATCTCTTACCATAGGTTTCTCAGTTACTGAAGTATCAAAGAGCTGCCAAATATCTGAAAAAATTTAAATTTTATTTTGAAAGCAGAAGAATTATTCTGAGGAAAATTTAACATGATTTTTCTTTCTTATGTCAGTGTCGAAGAGATAATTCTTGAATCTGTAATTGATGGATACAATAATTATCTCCCAACATTCAGAGCATTTCAAGTTTCATTATCGGTGTTGTGAAATAGAGTTGAAATTGGGAAATGTTGAATAAGAAATTTAGTCTTAAACATGCACGAAATTCTCACCTCGTGACAATTATGAAACAACTTCAAGATGAATAAACACATATTTTTATCAATGCTTGTACAATGTGAAAATAAATAAAGCCAATACTACTACTACCATTTCAAATTCCATTGAGGTACTTGAGCACTTACCTGTTCAGTTTTCATTCTTTGGCAAATTTTTATCTCATCCTGTAACGATAAACGTTGCATTTTTGTATGATGAAATACGAAATTCAACAAATTTTCTTGGTAAACATCAAATCCCTCCTCAGAAATTGTTACTGTGAAAAATTGAAACTAATGAGTAATGTAAGAGTCATAACATATCTCAATGAGCACTTATTGTCGAGCATATTCTTTTCACTCTCATAAAAAACGAAACCTTACTAACCTTACTATAAAATAGGCCCATTCCTCCTGCTCGAAAATTAAGTTATTGAAATTGATTCCACTCATGGAGAAACAGCAGTAACACTGTTGCATAGATGTTAATACTGAGGTTTCGATAAACATAGCTCATATATATCTGCAAAATATTCATAATGTTAGATTAATGGTTTGCTACGATTACTACATGCATTAGAGAGTTTATATGTAAATACTTACTTTTCGAGTAGCTTATTTTTCTAATAACATTGGAAAATACGGATGGTTTATATCGCTGGAATTGGTATCGTAGGTAATAACGATAGACCTTCACTCGTAGCGAAAATAAATGTACAAATCCATTTTCAAAGCTCATTTTCGTTTTCAAGCGTCCCTTTCGAGAACGTCGGACAATATGGCCGACGGACTGGAATGTAAAGAACCTACTTCAACTTTCGTCACGAACGCTGTGTGCATGGAATATATGAATTTTGGTGCAAAAACGAACGAAATACGTTATGTTTACTTACGTTTCGAAGGAGCTTTTCCCTATTCGTTCCAAATACGACGTTTCTCTCGCGATCGAATCCAAACCTTTTACGTTCTACGTAACCGGACAGGTTTCGAGATGATTTCGGTTAACCTTATTCATGGGACTATTGATATTTCACTAATTAAAGATGACCTAAACCCTAAAATTTGAGTTTGAGAAACGTCAACCTCAACGTCGACGTTCGGAAATCGTCGTGTTCCCGACGTGTTTCGTTCCCTATTGGTGGAAAAGGAAATGAGGACGGCAGGGGTATCGAGCAAATTTGTCGTTTTTCCGGAATTATTTAAAAATATTGGAATGCCCTTTTCGCGAAGAAGAAAGACGTGAGAATAAAATTTCGTCTTTCTTCTCGGAGTCCGTGGTATTTCCCCTCTTTTGTCGATAGTCTTAAGCCTCGAACCGAAGCGTTTTCGGCGACGACTTCGATGGGCGTGCCGTTTTTTCGAAAAAAAATATCGGGAAGCAAGATGGGAAAGACGAACGCTTCGTTTGGTAAAAAGTGCGGGATTGATTAGGCGAAGGAAAAAATTTGTATAGCCTGCTCGTTTGGGTAATTTTCTCCCTGCCGTTTCGAGAAAATCGTGGACCTTTTTCTTTTCGGCGTTTTCGAAAGGTTTTTCTGGGAATTTTGAGATTATCGCCAAACGAATCGTCTTCCGAAAGACGAAATTTACCGACACCGAAAGAATCCGGCACTTGGCTCTTTTCGTTTTCGAGAACAGGGATATCGCGAAAATTTTCGAAAATTCGTATCTCCGCCGTTCGGGGTCCCGCGGCCTACCGATTACGCACGTACCTTCGACCGACTACCTAGTTTCGTAAAAAAATTACTCGGCCCGGCCTCCGCCTCCCGCTCGAGAGCTATTCGAAAAATCCCCGTCCCGGTTGAACCACAATCCATCCCCTCTATTTTGACGGAAAAGTGCCTTACAATACCCATATACAAAAAAGGCGTGAAGACAAACCCAGCAAATTATAGAGGCATCACACTCCTTAACTCTGCATCGAAACTACTCACTAAAATTCTATCGCAAAAGATATATGACAAAGTAGGTGTGTCTGAAAAACAACAGTGAACCTGACCAAATAGATCAAGAACGGATGCAATTTTTATATTGCGGCAACTGGTGGAGAAGTCCATAGAGTTCGACAAACCGATGTTCATATGTTTTATAGATTTGGAAAAGGCATTCGACAGAATTCGAATGAACGATGTGATCACTATCCTTAGAAATAAAAACTTAAGCAATAAATACATAAACATAATCAAAGAACTAAATAACTCTAATAAGACGAAAGGAAAAACTACACAAGGACTTATAAGCGAGATCAAAATTAACGCAGGCATTAGACAAGTAGGCAGCCTCAGCCAATGTCTATTTAATTTAATCATGGATGAAATAATAGCAGGTGTTAACCAAATGAACCAAGGCTATAGGATGGGTAACGAAACTATGAGAATACTGTGCTACGCAGATGATGCTTTACTAATAGCCGAGAATTAGGACGACCTACAACGCCTACTACAAAAGTTCAAAGTAACAGCAGAAAAATATAACATGGTAATATCAACACAGAAAACCCAATCGATGGTATTAGCGAAAGATCCAATTAGATGCAAACTAATAGTGAACGACCATATAATAGAGCAAGTTTCACACTTTAAATACCTAGGAGTAGAAGTATCGAGCGATAGGCAACTTTTACAAGAAGCAAAACAACAGACAATGAAAGCATCGAGAATATCTGGCTTCTTGAGAGACGTAATCTGGCGGAATAAGTACATAAGCACAGAAAGCAAAGTCCGAATCTATAAAACCTGTGTGAGACCAGTGATGACATATCTCAATGAGCACTTATTGTCGAGCATATTCTTTTCACTTTCATAAAAAACAAAACCTTACTAACCTCAATATAAGATAGGCCCATTCCTCCTGCTCGAAAATTAAGTTATTGAAATTTATTCCACTCATGGAGAAACAGCAGTAAAATTGTTGCATAGATGTTGTTAGTGAGGTTTCGATAAACATAGCTCATAAATATCTGCAAAATATTCATAATGTTAAATTAATGGTTTGCTAAGATTACTACATGCATTAGAGAGTTTATATGTAAATACTTACTTTTCGAGTAGCTTATTTTTCTAAAAACATTGGAAAATACGGATGGTTTATATTTCTGGAATTGGTATCGTAAGTAATAACAATAGGCCTTCACTCGTAGCGAAAGTGAATGTACAAATCTATTTTCGAAGCTCATTTTCGTTTTCAAGCGTCCCTTTCGAGAACGTCGGACAATATGGCCGACCGACTGGAATTTAAACAACCTACTTCAACTTTCGTCACGAACGCTGTGGTCATAGAAATAAAAGAAAATAGGTATTTTAATCCAGTAAATAGGTAAAAATACGACGTAAATGAAAATTTAGACGAATTAACGCTTCGTTTGAAACGTTTGTTTCGTCAGAATATATGAATTTTCGTGCAAAAACGAACGAAATACGTAATGTTTACTTACGTTTCGAAGGAGTTCTCCCTTATTCGTTCCAAATACGACGTTTTTCTCGCGATCGAATCGAAACCTTTTACGTTCTACGTAACCGGACAGATTTCGAGATGATTTCGATGTACCTTTATTGATGAGATGATTGATATTATACTCTTATTTAAAATGATATTCGACGATCCAAACCCTGGAATTTGAGTTTGAGAAACATCAACGTCAACGTCGACGCTCGGTAATCGTCGTGTTCCCGACGTGTTTCGTTTTCTATTGGTTGAAAAGGAAATGAGGACGACAGGGGTATCGAGCAAATTTGTCGTTTTTCCGGAATTAATTAAAAATATCGGAAAGCCCTTCTCGAGAAAAAGAAAGACGTGAGAATAAAATTTCGTCTTTCTTCTCGGATTCCGGGGTATTTCCCCTCTTTTGCCGATAGTTTTAAACCTTGAACCGAAGCGTTTTCGGCGACGACTTTCGATGGGCGTGTCCGTTTTTTTGAAAATGAGGAAATATCTTCCGCGTCTGAAAATTTACCTATTTTCTGACGCGGATCTATAAGGTTTCCCGTGGAAAAGACACGATAAAAATATCGGGAAGCAAGATGGAAGAGACGAACACTTCGTTCGGTAAGAAATGCGGGACCGATTAGGCGAAGGAAAAAATTTGTATAGCCTGCTCGTTTGGGTAATTTCCTCCTTGCCGTTTCGTGAAAATCGTGGACTTTTTTCTTTTTGCCGTTTTCGAAAGGTTTTTCCGGAAATTTCGAGATTATCGCTGTACCAATCGTCTTCCGAAAGACGAAATTTACCGATACCGAAGGAATCCGGCACTCGACTCTTTCCGTTTTCGAGATCTGGCGATATCGCGAAAATTTTCGAAAATTCGTATCTCCGCCGTTCGGGGTCCCGCGGCCTCCCGATTTCGCACGTACCTTCGACCGACTACCTAGTTTTGTAAAATAATTTTTCGGCCCGGCCTTCGCCTTCCACTCGAGAGCTATTCGAAAAATTCCCGTCCCGGTTCAACCACATTCCATCCCCTCCATTTTGATGGAAAAGTGCCTTACGCGTTTAGTATATATACACTAGTGAGCCCATTAAAATTGCCTTTTATATCTAAATAGCCAATATAGTAAACGCGTAATATGCTGAACGCCTTTTTATATCCAACTCTATCTATACTGAACGCCTTATTATTTTCACTTCATTATTCATATATTTACTCAATAGTTCTTTATGTTACATGGAAATCTGTCATATATTACCTCAGTCTTCGTAAGGGTAACGCACCTTCCAGTATGGTTTTATGGATATCATCAACCACACAAATTTCAACACTATCACTACTATCCCATTTCAAAGGGATACATTAAATTTGAAAATCTCAACTTTCGTCAATTAAGCTAGCATAAGATGAAATTAAAAACATTTCAACATTGATTCAAAAAAGCGAATTGTTCAATCACCCTTTAGGCATAAAAATTCTATCATCAACAACTCTAATAATAATTCACAATATTCCAAATTTCTAGTTCCAAAAGTATTAAATATATACTTCAGAAAGACCAATATAAGCAGATCTATAGTTTCATATTTTTAATTTTTACTCAATAGTTCTGAGTCATATAAGATCAGATAAGAATCCAATAATATGATTATTATTTCATAATATTATTATTATAATATTAAATTATAATAAACAACAAATATGAGCTTGAAACAGCAAGATGGAAGAATGAATTCTCAAGTATATTAATGAAATAGAAAATGAAAGTTCTTCTCAAATTAAAATTTGAGTGTTCACTACTGAACACATAGAAATTTCACCTTATGTGATTGCCCTATATGAAACTATTTTGTATAAATTCAAATCGACCAAAATTCACACAATTTGCTTACCAGAAAGAACAAACATCTTCTGAATAGAAGTGATCTTATGGAAAGCAGAAATGAGATCCACAAATTTGTAAATCACATTAAGGACCCTCATATACAATACAATGATATTAACTTTATATCAGTTTCACTGTTTCTTGTAACTGTCAATTTTCTAGATCCTCAACTGTCGAATTGGCAGTGGCTTTCGAGCAGTCAGCTTCTTATAAACTTGCTCTCTAATAATTGAAATTTCGATTCTTCAATATTACTTCTCTTCAATTCATTTTCCTGTGAATCTTTATAATATACTATGAAATGAAAATGAAAGGAAAAATTGCATTAAATAAACTTCATATTTCCATATTACGTGATAAGCATACTCATATTACACAATCATATGAAATACCTATAGTATAACTACCCATTACAAAAATTGTCAAATTTCTTAGCATTCTCCAAGTAGTGGTTGAATTTCTTCCAAAATATGGGTCGCATAAGTAGCAATATCTTTCCTGTGCCTTTCATAAATCTCGGATTGAAAGTTGTAGTTGTACAAAATGAAATTTCATATGCTACTTCTACATTTTTTAACATCTTGTTTCCCACTATCAGACACCTATAACAGAGAAACTTTCAACTTTAAATCAATGAGGTATTCCTGTCTTTCATTCAACAACCTTGATAAAATTTCCTGAGAAACAGTAACTATGAGTTATGAATGGAAGGAACTCACAATAATTACCTTATGTGGAAATTTGAGATCTTATTTTCTTTGGTTCAAACTTGAACATTGTCAAACACATTGAATCTCATTAACTTTTACATTTGGATAATTGTAGAATAGAAATGTACTTCCTCTTGAATAAACTGAAACGAGAATTCAGTTTGAAATGGCACGGTCATATTGACATCCAGCTTGAAATATTTTAATACATATAAAGCCTTAAGTGGATAGCTTTCAATATTCATATGATACATACTCTAAATGACCTAATGAAAACTTTATTCAAGAGCTGAGACAACAAAAACAAAACAACTAATGAGGACAACAGAGATGAGAACACTAAGTGCTATAAGAGGTATTACACGCAGAGATAGAATAAGGAATGGGGATACGCTAAGGGAGCTAGGTGTCCAGGATGTGGTGAGGTGGACAAGAGCACGTCGACGCCTATGGAAGATCACGTAGACAGAATGGGCCCCGAACGTATGGCGAAGTGGGCAAAAACACAAAAACCCAACACTAGAAGACCCATAGGAAGGCCGAAAAAGCGATGGCATGAGTGCTGGAGCTCCGGTTCGCAGCAGGGGCTGTAACAGAAAAACAGGACATCGTCCTATTCAAAGAAGAAGGTGAAGAAGAAGAAGAAGAGTCATAACATATCTCAATGAGCACTTATTGTCGAGCATATTCTTTTCACTTTCATGAAAACAAAACCTTACTAACCTCAATATAAGATAGGCCCATTCCTCCTGCTCGAAAATTAAGTTATTGAAATTTATTCCACTCATGGAGAAACAGCAGTAACATTGTTGCATAGATGTTGTTAGTGAGGTTTTGATAAACATAGCTCGTATATATCTGCAAAATATTCATAATGTTAAATTAATGGTTTGCTAAGATTACTACATGCATTAGAGAGTTTATATGTAAATACTTACTTTTCGAGTAGCTTATTTTTCTAAAAACATTGGAAAATACGGATGGTTTATATTGCTGGAATTGGTATCGTAAGTAATAACAATAGGCCTTCACTCGTAGCGAAAGTAAATGTACAAATCCATTTTCGAAGCTCATTTTCGTTTTCAAGCGTCCCTTTCGAGAACGTCGGACAATATGGCCGACCGACTGGAATGTAAACAACCTACTTCAACTTTCGTCACGAACGCTGTGTGCATGGAAATAAAAGAAAATACGTATTTTAATCCAGTAAATAGGTAAAAATACGACGTAAATGAAAATTTAGACGAATTAACGCATCGTTTGAAACGTTTGTTTCGTCAGAATATATGAATTTTCGTGCAAAAACGAACGAAATACGCAATGTTTACTTACGCTTCGAAGGAGTTCTCCCTTATTCGTTCCAAATACGACGTTTTTCTCGCGATCGAATCGAAACCTTTTACGTTCTACGTAACCGAACAGATTTCGAGATGATTTCGATGTACCTTTATTGATGAGATGATTGATATTATACTCTTATTTAAAATGATATTCGACGATCCAAACCCTAGAATTTGAGGTTGAGAAACGTCAACGTCAACGTCGACGCTCGGTAATCGTCGTGTTCCTGACGTGTTTCGTTTTCTATTGGTGGAAAAGGAAATGAGGACGACAGGGTATCGAGCAAATTTGTCGTTTTTCCGGAATTAATTAAAAATATCGGAATGCCCTTCTCGAGAAAAAGAAAGACGTGAGAATAAAATTTCGTCTTTCTTCTCGGATTCCGGGTATTTCTCTTTGCCGATAGTTTTAAACCTCGAACCGAAGCGTTTTCGGCGACGACTTTCGATGGGCGTGTCCGTTTTTTGAAAATGAGGAATATCTTCCGCATCTGAAAATTTACCTATTTTCTGACGCGGATCTATAATGTTTCCGTGGAAAAGAAGCGATAAAAATATCGGGAAGCAAGATGGGAAAGACGAACGCTTCGTTCGGTAAAAATGCGGACCGATTAGGCGAAGGAAAAATTTGTATAGCCTGCTCGTTTGGGTAATTTCTCCTGCCGTTTCGTGGAAATCGTCGACCTTTTTCTTTTGCCGTTTTCGAAAGGGTTTTCCTGGAATTTCGAGATTATCGCTGTACCAATCGTCTTCCGAAAGACGAAATTTACCGATACCGAAGGAATCCGGCACTCGACTCTTTCCGTTTTCGAGATCTGGCGATATAGCGGAAATTTTCGAAAATTCGTATCTCCGCCGTTCGGGGTCCCGCGGCCTACCAATTTCGCACGCACCTTCGACCGACTACCTTGTTTCGTAAAAAAAATACTCGGCCCGGCCTCCGCCTCCCGCTCGAGAGCTATTCGAAAAATCCCCGTCCCGGTTGAACCACAATCCATCCCCTCCATTTTGACGGAAAAGTGCCTTACAATACCCATATACAAAAAAGGCGTGAAGACAAACCCAGCAAATTATAGAGGCATCACACTCCTTAACTCTGCATCGAAACTACTCACTAAAATTCTATCGCAAAAGATATATGACAAAGTAGGTGTGTCTGAAAAACAACAGTGAACCCGACCAAATAGATCAAGAACGGATGCAATTTTTATATTGCGGCAACTGGTGGAGAAGTCCATAGAGTTCGACAAACCAATGTTCATATGTTTTATAGATTTGGAAAAGGCATTCGACAGAATTCGAATGAACGATGTGATCACTATCCTTAGAAATAAAAACTTAAGCAATAAATACATAAACATAATCAAAGAACTAAATAACTCTAATAAGACGAAAGGAAAAACTACACAAGGACTTATAAGCGAGATCAAAATTAACGCAGGCATTAGACAAGTAGGCAGCCTCAGCCAATGTCTATTTAATTTAATCATGGATGAAATAATAGCAGGTGTTAACCAAATGAACCAAGGCTATAGGATGGGTAACGAAACTATGAGAATACTGTGCTACGCAGATGATGCTTTACTAATAGCCGAGAATTAGGACGACCTACAACGCCTACTACAAAAGTTCTAAGTAACAGCAGAAAAATATAACATGGTAATATCAACACAGAAACCCAATCGATGGTATTAGCGAAAGATCCAATTAGATGCAAACTAATAGTGAACGACCATATAATAGAGCAAGTTTCACACTTTAAATACCTAGGAGTAGAAGTATCGAGCGATAGGCAACTTTTACAAGAAGCAAAACAACAGACAATGAAAGCATCGAGAATATCTGGCTTCCTGAGAGACGTAATCTGGTGGAATAAGTACATAAGCACAGAAAGCAAAGTCCGAATCTATAAAACCTGTGTGAGACCAGTGATGACATATCTCAATGAGCACTTATTGTCGAGCATATTCTTTTCACTTTCATAAAAAACAAAACCTTACTAACCTCAATATAAGATAGGCCCATTCCTCCTGCTCGAAAATTAAGTTATTGAAATTTATTCCACTCATGGAGAAACAGCAGTAAAATTGTTGCATAGATGTTGTTAGTGAGGTTTCGATAAACATAGCTCATAAATATCTGCAAAATATTCATAATGTTAAATTAATGGTTTGCTAAGATTACTACATGCATTAGAGAGTTTATATGTAAATACTTACTTTTCGAGTAGCTTATTTTTCTAAAACATTGGAAAATACGGATGGTTTATATTTCTGGAATTGGTATCGTAAGTAATAACAATAGGCCTTCACTCGTAGCGAAAGTGAATGTACAAATCTATTTTCGAAGCTCATTTTCGTTTTCAAGCGTCCTTTCGAGAACGTCGGACAATATGGCCGACCGACTGAATGTAAACAACCTACTTCAACTTTCGTCACGAACGCTGTGTGCATGGAAATAAAAGAAAATACGTATTTTAATCCAGTAAATAGGTAAAAATACGACGTACATGAAAATTTAGACGAATTAACGCATCGTTTGAAACGTTTGTTTCGTCAGAATATATGAATTTTCGTGCAAAAACGAACGAAATACGCAATGTTTACTTACGCTTCGAAGGAGTTCTCCCTTATTCGTTCCAAATACGACGTTTTTCTCGCGATCGAATCGAAACCTTTTACGTTCTACGTAACCGAACAGATTTCGAGATGATTTCGATGTACCTTTATTGATGAGATGATTGATATTATACTCTTATTTAAAATGATATTCGACGATCCAAACCCTAGAATTTGAGGTTGAGAAACGTCAACGTCAACGTCGACGCTCGGTAATCGTCGTGTTCCCGACGTGTTTCGTTTTCTATTGGTGGAAAAGGAAATGAGGACGACAGGGGTATCGAGCAAATTTGTCGTTTTTCCGGAATTAATTAAAAATATCGGAATGCCCTTCTCGAGAAAAAGAAAGACGTGAGAATAAAATTTCGTCTTTCTTCTCGGATTCCGGGGTATTTCCCCTCTTTTGCCGATAGTTTTAAACCTCGAACCGAAGCGTTTTCGGCGACGACTTTCGATGGGCGTGTCCGTTTTTTTGAAAATGAGGAAATATCTTCCGCATCTGAAAATTTACCTATTTTCTGACGCGGATCTATAAGGTTTCCCGTGGAAAAGAAGCGATAAAAATATCGGGAAGCAAGATGGGAAAGACGAACGCTTCGTTCGGTAAAAAATGCGGGACCGATTAGGCGAAGGAAAAAATTTGTATAGCCTGCTCGTTTGGGTAATTTCCTCCCTGCCGTTTCGTGGAAATCGTCGACCTTTTTCTTTTTGCCGTTTTCGAAAGGGTTTTCCTGGAATTTCGAGATTATCGCTGTACCAATCGTCTTCCGAAAGACGAAATTTACCGATACCGAAGGAATCCGGCACTCGACTCTTTCCGTTTTCGAGATCTGGCGATATAGCGGAAATTTTCGAAAATTCGTATCTCCGCCGTTCGGGGTCCCGCGGCCTACCAATTTCGCACGCACCTTCGACCGACTACCTTGTTTCGTAAAAAAAATACTCGGCCCGGCCTCCGCCTCCCGCTCGAGAGCTATTCGAAAAATCCCCGTCCCGGTTGAACCACAATCCATCCCCTCCATTTTGACGGAAAAGTGCCTTACGCGTTTAGTATATATACACTAGTGAGCCCATTAAGATTGCCGTTTATATCTAAATAGCCAGTATACTAAACGCGTAATATACTGAACGCCTTTTTATATCCTACTCTATCTATACTGAACGCCTTATTATTTTCACTCCATTATTCATATATTTACTCAATAGTTCTTTATGTTACATGGAAATCTGTCATATATTACCTCAGTCTTCGTAAGGGTAACGCACCTTCCAGTATGGTTTTATGGATATCATCAACCATACAAATTTCAACACTATCTTTACTACCTCAATTCAAAGGGATACATTAAATTTGAAAATCTCAACTTTCGCCAATTGACCAGCATAAGATGAAATTAAAAACATTTCAACAATGATTCAAAAAAACGAATTGTTCATTTACCCTTTAGGCATAAAAATTCAATCATCAACAACTCTAATAATAATTCACAATATTCCAAATTTCTAGTTCCAAGAGTATTAAATATATACTTCAGAAAGATCAATTTAAGCAGATCTATAGTTTCATATTTTTAATTTTTACTCAATAGTTCTGAGTCATATCAGATCAGATAAGAATCCAATAATAAGATTATTATTTCATAATATTATTATTATAATATTAAATTATAATAAACAACAAATATGAGCTTGAAACAGCAAGATGGAAGAATGAATTCTCAAGTATGTTAATGAAATAGAAAATGAAAGTTCACTACTGAACACATAGAAATTTCACCTTATGTAATTGCCCTATATGAAACTATTTTGTATAAATTCAAATCGACGAAAATTCACACAATTTGCTTACCAGAAAGAACAAACATCTCCTGAATTGAAGTGATCTTATGGAAAGCAGAAATGAGATCCACAAATTTGTAAATCACATTATGGACCCTCATATACAATACAATGATATTAACTATAAATCAGTTTCACTGTTTCTTGTAACTGTCAATTTTCTAGATCCTTAACTGTCGAATTGGCAGTTGCTTTCGAGCAGTCAGCTTCTTATAAACTTGCTCTCTAATAATTCAAATTTCTATTCTTCAATATTACTTCTCTTCAATTCATTTTCCTGTGAATCTTTATAATATACTATGAAATGAAAATGAAAGGAAAAATTGCATTAAAAAACTTCATATTTCCATATTACGTGATAAGCATACTCATATTACACAATTATATGAAATACCTATAGTACAACTACCCATTACAAAAATTGTCAAATTGCTTAGCATTCTCCAAGTAGTGGTTGAATTTCTTCCAAAATATGATATGATAGAGGTTAAAATAACCATGAAAGAAAAATGGAATATGTGAATTCTGAGTACATTTCTTGAGCATGCCTAAGAATATACATTGAATTACATGAATAAACCTCAAATTACATTCACTTACCTTTCAAACATTATTGTAAGTCTCCTTAATTCCTTTGTATTATAACATTTCGTTCGAGTGATATTGTTTAGGTTAGAATAACCACAGAATGTTGAATTTATGAATTTTGAAAGTCTATCGTTTATTTCCTTAAACAAATTATACATTAGCATGGATAAAATAAACATCAAACTACGATCACTTACCTCTCAAAGTTTATTTCAAGTTTCTTCAAACTTTTCATACAAATAAAATTCGGAATCACTTGTTTTGACAGACCGAATATAAGACTAATTGAAACAAGGTTAGATTCGAATGTCACTCAGATGAGAGAGAGCACTATATTCTAGATGTTGTTAGTACCGAAATTATGTTGGTGAAAATCAAAGTTACTAACTATTTCCATCTCACTATTTTCGTTCGGAAGAGAGAAAGCATTACATTTTACACGTAGGTAACGCTCACTTGTCAATTTCCTAGATCCTTAACTGTCGAATTGGAAAATGGTTTCGAGCAGTCAGCTTTTTATAAACTTGCTCTCTAATAATTGAAATTTCTATTCTTCCATAATACTTCTCTTCAATTCATTTTCTTGTGAATCTTTATAATATACTATGAAATGAAAATGAAAGGAAAAAATTGCATTAAAACATTTTCATATTTCCATATTACGTGATAAGCATACTCATTTTACACAATTATATGAAATACCTATAGTACAACTACCCATTACCAAAATAGTCAAATTGCTTAGCATTCTCCAAGTAGTAGTTGAATTTTTTCCAAAATATGAGTCGCATAAGTAGCAGCATCTTTCCTGTGCCTTTCATAAATCTAGGATTGAAAGTTGTAGTTGTACAAAATGAAACTTCATATGCCACTTCTACATTTTTGAACATCATGTTTCTCACTATCAGACACCTATAACAGAGAAACTTTCAACTTCGAATCAATGAGGAATTCCTGTCATTCATTCAACAACCTTGATAACATTTCCTGTGAAACAGTAACTATGAGTTATGAATGGAAGGAACTCACAATAATTACCTTCTGTGCAAATTTGAGATCTTATTTTCTTTGGTTCAAACTTGAACATTGTCAAACACATTGAATCTCATTAACTTTTACATTGGAATAATTGTAGAATAGAAACTTACTTCCACTTGAATAAACTGAAACGAAAATTCAATTTGAAATGGCACGGTCATATTGACATCCAGCTTGAAATATTTTAATACACATATAGCCTTAAGTGGATAGCTTTCAATATTCATATGATACATACTCTAAATGACCTAACGAAAACTTTATTGAATTCCTTTCAGAAAAAATATTATTACATAAAAGAGCTCAATACCTATTAATAGCAATTCGAAGGATATCTCCCATCATTTAGTAAGATCCTCCAATTGATTCGTTAAAAAATCCTAGTAATTCCAGGACATTTTTCAATGCATAGAGGTTAAAATAACCAGGAAAGAAAAATTAAGTATGTGAATTCTGAGTACATTTCTTGAGCATGCCTAAGAAAACATACATTAAATTACATGAATAAACCTCAAATTAGATTCACCTACCTTTCATACATTATTGTAAGTCTCCTTAATTCCTTTGTATTATAACATTTCGTTTGAATCATATTGATAGAATAACCACAATATTAAATTTATGAATTTTGAAAGTCTATCGTTACTTTCCTTAAACAAATTATACATTAACATGGATAAAATAAACATCAAACTACGATCACTTACCTCTAAAAGTTTATTTCGAGTTTCGTCAAACTTTTCATACAAATAAAATTCGGAATCACTTGTTTTGACAGACCGAGTATAAGACTGATTGAAATAAGCTTAGATTCGATTGTCACTCAGAAGAGAGAGAGCACTATATTCTAGATGTTGTTAGTACCGAAATTATGTTGGTGAAAATCAAAGCTACTAACTATTTCCATCTCACTATCTTCGTTCGGAAGAGAGAGAGAGAGAGAGAGAGAGCATTAAATTTTACACGTTGGTAACGCTCACTTCCGACATTGAGTAGCGATATAAGGGGCAGAAGGAGCGGTGACTGGCTCCACCCCCGTGTTTCCGTTCTATTCTTTGAAAATGTAGGTCTCAAAAACCGTCCCAAATTCGAAAATTAGGTCCTGAAATGACGTTTTCTCGCCGGGGACCCGATCTCGAGATATGTAGGAATCGTTCGAAGGTCGAATCCTTTCTCCCGGTGACCCTGTTTAAGTAGGATGGTTAAAACAAAAACCCGTATTTTGACAGCTCGAGGTTTGTTTATTTCGCGAATTTCTGGCCGTCGGAGATTTTCGGAATATGGAAAGTAGAGCGAAAATTTGCGAAAGTCGGCCGATAGCCCTCCGTTCGATGGAAGATATTTCCGTTTTCTCGTGGTTTTATGAGAATCTAACTATTGCGGCGCAAAATGCAAAACTCGAGGATTTTTTGTCGTCCAGAATTCGTAGCGATCGAAGGCGATAGAAATATTTTGTATAGCTACAAAAGTCCATAGAAATTATCCCCTCCATCCCAGAGATTTCGGAGACGTATTTTATTTTTGCTTTTTCGGAACTTTTTGCCGGAATTTTCGCCCGATCGACCTCTCCGATCGCCCTCCGGAGAATTCTAGTTATCGATTCCGTAAAAATCTCGCCGTTTTGACGTTCCGTTCGCCCGGGGCGACGTTTCGGCGAAATTTTTCGAAAAATCGTCGCGCCGCCGTCGTTCGAGCTAGGGACTCCGAATTTCGCTCGGATCTTCCTCAGACGTTTCTTTACCGGAAAAAAATTATTCGCGGGGGCTTACGGACGCCGCTTTGCCGCGCCGACCCTTTCTTCCCGCCCGGTTCAAACTTCAACCGTCCCCTCCACTTTCCTCGAAATAAGGCTTACTGCTTTAGTATTGTATGGATTATTATTATTATTCAGTTTGAATTGTTCTTTTATATCCCAGTATTTATGCTAGTAATAGTTGGAAGAAAAATGAAAACAGTCATGTATAAGGAACTTCCTACATACTAATGAAAAATTAAGTATTGTGACTAATATCTTACTTCCTTCACTGCCACCAAGCTAACTTGCTGTACATATGAACTGATAATAAAATATTATTATTCTGAATATTGCTGTCATGATTCTTCTTCTCCTATCTTCAATTCATCTTCTCATCCTAACATAGGTATATATATATATATATATATATATATATATATATATATATATATATATATATATATATAACGGCTCTACAGGCCAAGTAGGTCCATGGCTTCATGACACGTTCTTCTCGATTTTATTTTATTCATAACTGCTCCCTTCCGGTCCTTCACTCCTAGCTCTTCAATATCTTTCTCCACCATCTTGATCAATTCTGTGCGTGGTCTTCCCCTGCCTCTTCTTCCCGTTATTCCTCTTGTCAAAACTTGTCTTATTGTTATATCGTCTCCCAGTCGGAAAACATGGCCAAGCCATCTCTTGTGCTCTAGCCACATTTGTTATTGAGGGTTGTCCATACAATTCTTGAAGCTCGGCGTTCGTTCTCCTTTCCCAACGGTTTTCTACCTTTTTTCCACCATATATTCTTCTGAGTATGCTTCTCTCGAAAACTTCTAATGTATATTTTTCCCTCTGATTCAACTTCCACAGTTCGCAACCGTATGTTACCACAGGCCTGATGATCTGAAAAATTTTCTTCTTCGCATTTTTCGACATATTTTTCGACCCGAGCACTCCGTATAATCCTCCTAAGTATTTTGTTCCTTTAGCTATCCTTTCCTGTATTTCTACTTTCTCCTCCCCTGTTCTCGTCAATGTTACACCCAAATAGTTGAACTGTTCTACCTTTTCAAAGCAGTATGTCCTATCTTCACTAATTATTTGCAGATTTGAGTGCCTTTCATTTTCTTGTTGTCCTACTATCATATACCTGGTTTTATTTTCATTTATCATTAAAGTCTTTCTTCTGGCAGCGGTTTCTAACTTCCTGAATTAATTCACCGAATGCTCTCTTGTTCTGGTCACAATAACTATGTCGTCTGCATACGCTAAAACTTGTGTCTTTTGACTGTATATTGTACCTTTGCTAGCTATACTGCTCTCTTCTATGATTTTATCCATCACGATATAGAAAAGTGTAATAGAAAGGGGATCTCCCTGTCTCAGGCCTTTATCAACACAGAATGATTCCGACAAATGTGTCCGCTCCACTTTATAGGTGGTATTCGTCAATGTCATTCTCACCAGCCTTATTAGTTTGCCTTTTATTTTTAGTTCATCCATTGCTTCATATATATATTTTCTTATTATTCTATCATAAGCCTGTTTATAATCGATGAAAAGCATATGGAGTATCATGTTTTGATCAATAGTATTATCTATAATTTGCTTCAACACAAAAATCTGATCCATGACTGATCTATTTTTTCGGAACCCACACTGATACTGTCCTAGCTTTGGTTCTATTATTTCGTTTAGTCTATTTTTGATAGATATCGCCATATTCTTGTAGATAGTGTCCATTAAGGCAATCCCTCTATAGTTCTCGCAATTGGTCGTATCCCCTTCTTGTGCAACGAACATATTAGAGCTTCCTTCCACCTACTTGGCATTTTCTCCTCTTCACAAACTTTAGATAATATAAAATATATATTGTCCTCCATTTCTTGTCCCCCTATCTTCAACATATCCGCCGTGATGCCATTTCCACCTGGCGCTTTGTTGTTTTTAAACAATTTTATGATTGATCTTATTTCTTCCTTATTTGGTGGTTCCTCATACGCTCCATTTAGGAACGCCCCTTCATCGTTCGCATTTTCACTAGTCTCCTCACTTTCCCCGTCTAACAACTCTCTGAAATACTCACTCCATCTCTTCAAACTTTCTTCTATTCCTCCTACCAACTGCCCGTTTTTGTCTTTGCAGAATAATATTTTATTTTGCTGATAGAGCCTCCTCTGATATTGTATATTTTTATAGAATTGTCTCGTCTGTTTTCGCATATAGTTAATTTCCAGATTTTCCATTTCAGTCTCTATATATTCTCCTTTCTTTCTCCTGCATGTGCTTTTTGCTTTTCTTCTCTTTCTCTATACAGCTTCTGGTTCTCTTTTGTGTTGTTTTTCATCATATTCATTCTGGATTCTTCTCTTTCAAGTACTGTTCTCCTGCACTCTTCATCATACCAACCTCCTTGATCTGCTTTGCTATCATCTTTTAGCAGCATATCTGCTCCTTCTTTCATCATCTGTTCCAACTGTCTCCACTGATCTTCAACGCTTTCGTCTTTATAACTGAAAATTTTTTTGTTAATTTTGGTCTGAAACTCCTGCCTAATATTCTCATCATTCAATTTTTCCACTGCATATTTCATAGCTTTATTTCTTTTACTTTCCTGATGTTCTGGTTTCCTATATTTTATCTTGGCTCTTACGAGCATGTGGTCTGTGTCCACGTCTGCTCCGCGTAAACTCCTAGCAGTCATTACATACTTGGTGTGTTTACTCTCTATAACCAAGTGATCTATTTGGTTAACTGTTCTGTTATCAGGTGATATCCATGTACCTTTATAGATATCCTTATGCTGAAAATAGGTTGTGATTACTCGAAGATTCCTGTCTTTTGCTAATTCAATAAGTTTTTTTCCATTCTCATTACTTTCTTCGTGCTTACTGTACTTTGCTATAGCAGGCCTGTATATTTCTTTTTGTTCCAGTTTCGCATTGAAATCTCCCAGAATAATTTTAACATCATATTTAGGGGTCTTGTCGTATTCTTCTTCTATCATTTCATAGAATTTTTCCTTTATTTCACTCTCTTTTTCTTCTGTGGGACTTTGAACATTTATAAGAGTCAACTTCCTGTACTTGCTTCTTATATATATATATACTATAATTTTGCATAATCTATTCGTTACTGGCAGGAATTCAACTACTTCTTGTTTTAAGCTTCTATTAATCAGAAATTCCGTCCCTAACCTCCTATCTTCACCACCGCTATTAAAGAATATGTAATTCCCCACTTCTTTGGCAAAATTACCTAGTTGTTTGGTTTCTTGTAACGCAAGTATATCGATTTCGTATTTTTCCATGATTTCTGTGAGTCTTATCAATGTTCCTTCCACATAAGTTGTTCTGACATTCCATGTACCTAGGTAAATTTGATCTATTGTCTCTATTGTCTGATTTTTTTTTTTTATGTTTCGTCTGTTTTAGATGCTCCTCATCATTTTCTATCTTCATCTCTTCTTTACTCTTATCCTTTTCCTTAGCCAATTTCGTCATGGTGACTTCACAAGTGCTGGCCTCAATCAGTTTTTTGGAAGAACTTGAAGCACAATGTTTCGGTCAGCTTCCTTCACTAATCGAGTCTGGTTGTCATTCCACACCCATTTTTCCCCTTCAATAAATAATTTTCGGTATCCAATTTTCACGTTTTTCCCTTCTTTCTTTTCTGCACTTGCAATTCCCCTGATGTGGCCCTGTATCTCTCGATCTTTCTTTGATAAGTCATCGTTTATATAAATCTTTTCTCCAACTAGTCGTCCAAGTTTGTTCTTATTCATAATGTTATTTTTCTTCACCTCCGCATTTTCCAACTCTACTAAGCACGTTTTCGGTCCCAATTTGCTGGCTCCTGTTATCTTCACCTCAATTCCAAAATGTTTTTCAATTGTTTCCGCAATTTCAGTTTTGAGCTCATCTTGATTCTCGGATTTTATCGTCAGACCTTGTACAATTAAATTGTTTCGCCTTTTTTCGTTCTCCAGTTTATCAATTCTATCACCCAACAATTCTAGTTTGCATTCCATCTCCCTATTCTGTTCTATGAGTAACTTGTTCTCTTTTTTTCAATTCTATTATATCATTTCTATAATCCTCCTGTTCTTTTCTGAGCTCTTTCACATCTAAAGACAGATGCCTAAGCTTTAATTTGTCCATCTGGATCATCATTGGCCCCTCTTTTTCTTTTTCCGTCGTCGGTGGAGTATTCATCGTCGCTTTCCCCCATTTTCAAAACTCACTCTAAACTTCTACTATAAAATTACAACAATTCCCTTTCAATCCTAGCGCCGGCCCTGTCCGATTTATCGCCGTTATCAGCGCACAGCGATAAGAGTTCTTGCCGGATCGACTCCTCAGAGCAAAAAAGACCACTCGATGCGCTTTTAATTTGTACTCTAAGTATGGTGTAGAAGATGGTAATTTTGTTATATTATGCAAAATTCTCTTGCGATTTACCTTTCGGATATTTCGGCTCAATTCCGCTCTTCTTATGCACTTTATTTCCTTCACTTTATATTTTTTAACGCTCGAAATCTCCCGCAATCCGGGTTTAATTTCGGAGCTTTCAATTTCACTTATTTGTTTTCACCCACCAGGACCGGAATCCCCTAACATAGGTATCAACATATTATACTGATTTACCCGTGTCAAGGCTTTTGATACTCGTTCTCAGTCTATAATTCACTTATCTTTTCCTTAGATTTTCCCATTTTACTCTTTTCGGTTTTCTTTCAAAAGCCTTCCCAGATGAAGAAAAGCAACGAATATTTTCTTGTCCTTTAGTTTGTTATTCTCTGAGCTGGTTGATAGTGGAAATGTTATCCTGAACACTTTCTCCTCTCCTGAAGAGTAAGTTTCCCATGTTGTTTTCCAATTATATCTCTGTTTGGTTTCTAGAATTCTTTCAAATTGTTTCCCAATAGTATAGGTTCTTTAAAATGTGCGCAGTTGCTGTTTTCTTCTTCCCCTATCTTCGATTCATTTTCTAATCTCAGCATTGATGTCATATCCTACTGAATTACTTCATAAGACTTCTGCTACTCTCTCTCATTTTATAAATCACTTCTCGTTTCCTAAGACTCTCATATCTCATACTGCTCTTCTCAGTGTTCTGTCAAAAGCCTTCTCCAGATGAGGGTTAACCTTAAATATTTTCTCGTCCTTCAATTTGTTATTCTCTATAAGATGATTAATTGTGAAAATCCTGAATATACTTCTTCCTTATATGAAGAGTGTGTTTTTTAAGTTGTTTTACATAGAACTCTCTCACTTTTCTTCGAAGAAGTCTTTCGAAGAGTTTAGTATTAATGTAGGTCCTTCAGAATTTTCTCAGTTCCTGCAGTCTTCTTTTGCAGTATTTTGTTTTTCAAATGTAAATCATTCAATTATTGTGAGCTGTTAAACTTTCTCAAGCTCTTCTGAATATTGCAGTCAGATCTCTTCTTCCCTTCTTCCCTTATGTACCATGCATTGTCTTATCATAGGTCTTGTTACTTGTTATATATCCTGGTGAAACACCAATTTTAAGTTCTTTGATCTTTTCTTCTATATATATATATATATATATATATATATATATATATATATATATATATATATATATATATATATATATATATATATATATATATATATATATATATATATATATATATATATATATATATATATATATATATATATATATATATATATATATATATATATATATATATATATATATATATGAATATATTTCGTTTGATGTTGAGAATTTATACCCAAGTGTTCCTCCAGGTGATGTCAAAATATTAATCGAAAACATGTTGAATTTGAATCATGTTAACCACATAATTAAATCAGAAATATTGAATCTGTTGGACTTTTGCATTGAACAAAATTATTTTTCTTTCAACAACATCTATTACAGTAGTGAAAATGGTTTGATCATGGGAAATCCTTTGAGTCCACTTTTAGCAGAGATTTTTATGAATAATATTGAACAGAAAATTCATACACATCCACTCATTTTCAAATTTCTTTATTGGTATAGATATGTTGACGACATCTTAGTATGTTTCATTGGAACTACTCGTCAATTAGACTTATTTCTTAATTTCATTAATTCCATCCATTTGAACATTAAATTCACGATAGAAATTGAACAGAACGATTCCATTAATTTTTGGACTTAAAAATCACTAAACAAAATAATAATCATGTTTTTCGGTCTTTCGTAAACCAACACATACTGATACAATTATACAAAACTACTCATTACATCCAATTCAACACAAAGTTGCAGCTTTAAACAGCATGGTACATCGGTTACTCAATTTACCTTCATCAGTAGAAGATTATAATAAAGGGTTAAACATCATCAAACAGATAGCCATTAATAATTCATAAAATCCGGATATAATAGATCTAATCATTCGTAAAAACTGTATCAGAAAGCAATAAATGAAGTATATTCTATTCATAAAGACTATAAAATATTCAACAGTTTAACATTCTGCGGTTCTGCAAGTAAAATATTAAATCCTTTCTCGTCAAACAAAATCTTAATATAACTTTCAAAACTTCTAATAACTTAGGTAAACATATTAAAAATAATAAATCTCGTGTTGAAAAATCAAGTAAATCAGGAATCTATAAACTCAATTGCGGTTCTTGTGATAAAATTTATATCGGTAGGACCTATAGGAGTTTTGGCATAAGAACATCTGAACATAAACGTAGCTTCGATAAAATAAATCTAATTCAAATTATTCAAACCACGTAATAAAAGGAAACCATTCATTCAATAAAAACTTTGACATATTACATATAAAATCAAAAGTTCAAAATTAGATCTCCTAGAAGTATTAGAAATAAATAGATACAAACATTCGGACAAGCTTTTGAATGAACAGGTAGATGTGAATTACTCACCCTACTTAACTTGTTTAATTAGTTTTATTACCTTTCATACTAACTGTACAATGGCTCGGTGTGGATTTTCCTGTTATTCATCCAACTTGTTCTACGATTTGTTTATAATACCATACTCTTCATTCTGTTTTTCATTCTTGATAAAGCTGCTGTGTCAGCGAAACGTCGTCGAATTTTTTCAAATAAAGTGTAGATTAAAGTTAAACCTTGTGTTTTTCATCTCATTTATATGAATATATTCGAAATATTGGAAGTATCTACACTTTGTACAAAACTCAAATATCTCTTCATATTTTGAATTCTATATTATATAATCTATATAATAATTATATAATATAAAAAGAAAATGAAGGAGCAAACTGGGCTAAAACATATTACGTGAGTATCATCAACGAAAATCATCAACTATACACAGCATCTCTCAAGAAGTAATTGCATTTTCCACAAAATATGTGATTTTCTCGAACAGAAAGTTTCTGTTTTAATGAAGCTTCATAATTTGCTTCTCCTGATTTCATCAAGTTTTCCACCAATAAAAGAGAAACTTCAAATTCTAAATGTATAGACTACCTGTTATTCAGTGAATAGCTTTGAATAAATTTCTTAAAATACAGAAGAATGTGTCATGAACAGAAGTAGCTCAAAACATGTACCTTATGTGTTATGTAAATATTGGAATATCCTGAGAAGCTCAAGTTTTCATGCCAATTATATCAAGAATTGTTCAATAAATAAATTTTGAAGTTAAGAATTGCAGGTAATTTACTTGATCTCTTACCTTCAGAGTTAGAGATGTGACTCTATTGTAACTATTATTGATCAGACTGGTTTACTTATACAAAAATATCTATGAAGATTATTATCAAAGAACAGGGATGTATTACATTTATATTCACTTGAAACTTTCCTGTTATTGCTTAATATTGTCTTTGCTTATTTTTCATTCAATTTTCCAACCTGTTTACAGTGGATCCAATTAATTCTTTCTTGTTATCAAGTGAATTGAAATGTAACAATAAATATTTCATTGAAAAGAAACTACTTATATGCACACAAAGTAAAAACTCACTTTCAAACAGTCACTTTCATACATTACAACTTGAATAACTTTACTTCAAATACATTGAATTCCATTTACATTTTCATTAGGATAATTGAAGATAAAACCTACTTCTACGTTTATAAACTGAAACAAAAATTCAATAGAGATGAACACAAAATTCAGTTTACAATACCTTATTTATTATTGTTTTTTTTCATTGAAATACATAGGTTAGAACACAGAATGTAAATATGAAATATGTGGATTCTTCATTATGCTGAAAAAAAATATACATAACGATGCATTAAATATTCGTTAAATTAAGTTCACTTACCTTGGAATGATTATTTGAGGTTTTGTTAATTTAACATAAACAATATCAACTTCTTCTTTTTCTCTTCTTGTTTTTGGCCTTGGTACGATGAAACCGATGTTCGACGATTCAAAAACCGCCGTACACGACGATGTCCGTCGTACGGGGCGGTCCTCTTTAAAACTTCTTCTTCGCCTTGTCAGATTGAGAAACGGCGGTTTAAGGAGAGTAAGGGAGAGTGATTGGCTCCGCCCCCGTGTTTCCGTTCTATTCTTCGAAAATGTAGGTCTCAAAAACCGTCGAAAATTAAGTCGTGAAATGATGATTTCTCGTCGAGGACCTGATCTCGAGATATGTAGGAATCGTTCGAAGGTCGACTCCTTTCTCCCAGTGACCCCGTTTAAGTAGGATGGTTAAAACAAAAACCCTATTTTGACAGCTCGAGGTTTGTTTATTTCGCGAATTTCTGGCCGTCGGAGATATTCGGAATATTGAAAATAGAGCGAAAATTTGCGAAAGTCGGCCGATACCCCTCCGTTCGATGGAAGATTTTTCCGTTTTCCCGTGGTTTTATGAGAATCTAACTATCGCGGCGCAAAATGCGAAACTCGTGGCTATTTCGTCGTCCAGGTTTCGTAGCGATCGAAGGCGATAGAAATATTTTGTATAGCTGCAAAAGTCCATAGAAATTATCCCCTCCATCCCGGAGATTTCGGAGACGTATTTTATTTTTGCTTTTTCGGAACTTTTTTCCACAATTTTCGCCCGATCGACCCGAAGAAAATTATTCGCGGGGGCCTACGGACCCCGTTTTTCCGCGCCGACCCTTTCTTCCTGCCCGGTTCAAACTCCAACCGTCCCCTACACTTTCCTCGAAATAAGGCTTACTGCTAGTATTATATGGACTAGTTTATATGTTCAAATCGCCTAAGAAACTGAACGCCTAATATACTAAATACCCAATCTACTAAAAGCCTAATATACTGAATGCGCTTCCATATCAGCCTATACTGAACGTCTCATTCGTTGGAATTAATACTTAAATGCTCTTTATGTTGTATTCAATCCACTAATATATGACCTAATACATTTTTATGGTAAAGAAGGGTTTTTCGAGTAATGGATACTGGCTCATGTTCAATAAGAACTTCAACACTATTATCTATTTGCGATTCAAAGAGTTATATTCAATTTCAAAATCTCAATTTCTCTTGTGTTGAGCTGTTATAAGATGGAATTATAGAGGATCGACCATATATTCAAAAACGAAACGATGAATCACACATTAAGCATAGCAATTCAATAATGAAGAGCTCTAATAATCATTCAAAACATCTCACATTATTCTTCGAGCATAGTTAAAGATCGGCAAAAGATGATTATGCCAGTTGTCAGCAGCCAAACTGAAGTAAGTAGTACAAATAACCGAGAAGGAGAAGATTAATTCCAAATTCAAGTTCGACGATGTCAAATCAGGAGTTTTAATCTTTTAGATTTTCGTCAGTACTAAACTGTCCTGATTCAAATAAGAACCATAAATTTCAATTTTCCACCCGAATTGAAAAACAGAAAAAAGGCTGAAAACTGCGAGATAAAAAGAATTTATTCCAACCAATTTATTGTTTTTAGAAGATACTAATCTTAAACTCTCGAATTAGTCGAAAACTCGACTTCTCAAAAAAATCTTGGAAATTCCAACACTTTGTCGAATCGTCATTCCATTTTAAATTGTCTATGTTTACTCAATTCATACTAAATGGAACTGAACAAACTGACAAATTATTCGAGAACTCAATTCTATTCGACAGTTGCTTCAGCTGCTTCATAAAATTAAATTTTTTTGATAAGAGTATTACAAAATTTAATAATACTTGAACTGAACATCATTTCCAATAGAGAGGGACTGAACATCATTTCCAATAGAGAGGGAACATTTTTTTGAGAAGATTATGATTCTTCTTGTACTCGAAACCAAATCACATTTCAATGACATAACGACACATAAAAGACGGAGAATTGCCCCCTAACATGACATTTCCCGATATAATTTGAACTGACAATATATAATATTAAGACAGACACATCTACAAATCTCTTTGAAAGAGTGTGAGAAAATGTATCTATGTTATATATGTAGCAATTTATTTGAAGAAATCATTTCTCTCAGGGTATGTTTCATAACTGTGCACTGAAAATATTGACATATTTAAGAGAAGCATAAAATTATAATATTCGATCATCTTCAAATTCTCCTGTATCTTCTGAATTCATTGAGATAGGTATTGAAGAAAAATACTAAAATTATTATGAAATTAATTCAACTTCACAGTAACATCAGAGCCATATAAAATATTTCACTTGTTTATGAAAACTTACAGACTCTCAGAATAGAACATAATACCCTTCTTACTTGTACAGTATGTATGTGTCTTGACTATTTGTAGCAAGATATATTATCTTGTTCGAAATATTTTCTTCTGACTTTCTTGTTTTATTATGTCAGAAGCAACAACAGATATTTACTTCCAAGACAGGTAATTCTTAGCTAGTTTAAAATATTCAAACACCCTGGTACATTACTAAATTCATAATTATGAATTTTTCGTATCTTACAACAGTTATAACAACAGATATATAATGGATACATGACATGACATATCAAACGTCTGAATGAACATCCTGTCAGTAAAAACATACACAGCAAGGCCTATTACCAGTAATAGATGCTGAAAAATATTCTCTAATTTTTTGTTCGATTTCAATGCAGGAACAATATTACACATTCATTTCTTAAACAGGTGAAATTTAGCCTAGTTTTCAATCATTTCAGTACCCCTCGTATATTAGTAAATTCATGTTTATGAATTTCATGTATATTTCAACAGATATAGCAATAGATACATAATAGATACAAACCATGTTCTGAATAACCTTTGATATGAATGATTTTGCGTGAACAGAATGAATACCATTCTGAAAGAAATATATACTGAAAAGCCTGTCAATAGCGTCTTGGAAAATATCTCATTCTTAAATAAAGATAAGCTTGATTGATTTCATTCAGAATCAGAAATACTTTGTTTCTCTTGGTCCTGACTTTTTGTTTTATTTGAAGTCAGAAACAATAATAGATATTTACTTCCAAAAGAGGTGAAATTTAGCTAGTTTGAAATCATTCAAACTACCCTCGTACGTCACTAAATTTACCATAATGAAATTTTGTATCTTATAACAGTTATAACAACAGATAGATAATGGATACCTGACAAATAACTATCAATATACATATCATAACAAATGTCTAAATGAATATCCTTTCAGTAGATATAAACGCAGCAGAGCCTATTACTCCATTATTCAATAGCGTCCCGAAAGATATTCCGTTATTTTATGTTTAATTTCAATTCAGAAACACTATTACATATTTATTATCATTTCTTAAACAGATAAAATTCAGCCTAGTTCTGAATCATTCAATTAACCCCCCTACATTGCTTAAGTCATGACCATGATCATGAACCTTTAACCTTCAAGAGTTATAGCAACAGATACGTATGGGATACAAACCATGTTGTGAATAACTTGTGAACATTTTATCATACTGAACGTATTCTCGTAAACAGAGTGAATTCAATTCTGAGAGAAATATATACTGAAAAGTTTTTACTTGTCGATAGCGTCTTGTAAAATATTCCATTCTTTAATGAAGAAAGTCTCGATTCATTTCATACAGAATCCTAATTATGATAAGTAATTTATTTCAATATTCCAAGAATCCTAGAAAAGAATGTTGTAGGTGAGGTTGGTTTACTTTAATTTAGAAATAATAACGAACGATTATGAAGTTTTCTGTATCTTATTGCAAACATAAGAACAGATAGATAATAGATTCATGGAATTGAGTGGATAACTTTCAATATTCGAATATACATGTATTGACGAAAAGATAATGAAGTTCCTTTCAGAAGAAATATATACAGAAAAACCTCCTACCTGTCAAAAGCATCTCAAATCTCATTATTTTCTGAGCTTGATTGATTTCATATAGACTCCATATTATTGTGAATTTAACATTCAGGGCCGTCAAATCACCAAAGCGTCGAAATCAGTCAGAATAACCTCCATTTGTAAATGTGAAATATATAAATCATCAAAAATTATTTCTTCAATATCCTGTAACAAAACATACATTAAAACGAATAAAATTAATAGTGAATCAGGTTCACTTACCACTGAAACTTTACTTTGAAATTATAAAATAAAAATACCTAGATCATACCGTGATATTAGACAGACGAATGTCTCTGAAGCCAAACAAACTTTCGTCAGAGTTCGGCCTGTTTCATAGTCGTACGGGGTTTGAGGGATGTGGTTGTTCAGCGATTCTTTCCTCGAAATATAGAGGTCTCGGAAATGGTCCCAAATTGGAAAATTAAGTTGTAAAATGGCGATTTCGTTTCATAAATGTATTGCCGAGATATGTACGACTCTTTTGTTACCCGAATTAAACCTCCAGGTACCCACATATAAGAAGGACGGATGAGAGAAAAACCGCAATTTTGACAGCTCGACTATTGTGATCTCGTCAAGATCTTGACGTGAAAGTTTAGCGAAACTGAGTGGAGGGGTAAATTTGAACCGAAATCGATTTCTGAAGGAGATGACTCTGAACGTTTATTTATCGATTAAAACTTGGATTTAGGAAAGAAATGCGTACAATTTCTATTAGTGAAAACTTCGAAAAATATATCTGCGGAGAATTTCGCGAGAAATCCGATCTAGAAATACGTTTTCGAACGGCTCGAAAATGAAGATTTTGCAGGGCGAAAGTAGATACCGTCACGGCTTTCTATATGGCCTGGGAAAAGTCGCCGTTTTTGTCGTTTTCGGCGGTCGCTCGAAAAGGACCAAGTTTAGAGGCGGATTTCTCCGGAACGGTTCGGAATATCGAAATGAACCTACGCTACGGGAACAGAAGAATTCTCGGGGAGCGTTTCTTCTTCAGAAACCGCGGATCGATATCCGGTCATTTAGGCTAACAGCCCCCCCCCCCTACCAATTCGGTCCATTTTTCGAGGGAAAAATGGAGTGATTTTTCGTCTCGGAGATGAGTTTTTTCGAATTTTTCGACCGGGTAAAAAGCGTAATCTTTGTTCGGAAGGATGGAATTTTCGTTTTTCGGCGGAATTTTCGCCCGCGGCCCCGGCGCGCTTTCTACTCCTTTTTTCGAGGCCTTAGCGCCGCCCCCGGACGTCGCTCGGACTCGAACGGGGTGTCGTCGGACGGAGAAAACCCCAATCTCTCTGAAAAAATTGCTCGCTGTTCGAAAAAAGAATTTTTCCGCCGAAAAAATCGCCTCTGAAATTGAAATTGAAGGAAGATATATGTTACCGGGATCAAGTGCAAACCATGCAAATGGAAAACTTCAGGATGGAAGATGTCAGATGGATATTATGGAGGAACTTGATGTTTGCTAATATGTGATAAGTAAGCTGTGAAACTGGTTCTTGGGATCGTTACATCAAAACCTAAAAGTCAGGCAAAAGTTACGAGATACCCACACATAGCCAAGAAAATCAATAAGTATGCAATCTATTTCTCGCCAAGTCATCCTCTATGTCGAGCACATAGGTTCTCGGCATTGATGAGAAGGATCGAATTACGTGTTTCTTGAAGACGACTCATATTTTGTGTGTTCAGATATTTGCATCAGAAGGAGAATTTGTAGAATACAAGTAAGAATTAATGTTATCAGGGAGAGAAATACTTTATATTAATCATGTTTTTAATTTCAAATTTCCTTTTCATATTATGTGATTCTGTTATTGATTCTTAATACTTTATTTTTACATAAATTATTTATTTTATTGGAATTATAATTACGTTTCATTAATGAATACCAAATACGGCGAGTATATAGTTATTTCATCTTATTTGAGAAAATATTTCAATTTTTCCAACTTCCGTGGTGAGTGTATAATGTTGAACGTGGCAATCATACCACAACGTGAGTGCACTGCTTCAAGAATCTTAGGGAATATTCTTTGGGTTTACGCTTACTCAAAAACATACGTGTATGATTTTCTTTAAATTTATTCATGAAGAAATTATCGTTAAATAGACTTTTGTTCGCTCCATTTATTATGATTCTGATTGGTATCGAATTGAGAATATCGAAATCAAGTACCTTCTGTTTCACTATTTTTTTAATAAAATTAATCGACGCAATTAATGAAAAATGTGACTGAAGGTATGATTCGCAGTCACCATCTTGAAAAACCACTGTAATAGATGATCGTTATGTTGGTATGTGCGTTTCAAGAGAACCTGAAGCAACATAGAGCTGTTGCAGTATTCCACATTGTGTAACAAAATTCGAAAATGTTGAAACCAGATTCGTGGAACGGCATGGGCACGCATGCAGATTGCTTTCATTATTATTATTTAATAATATTAATTATTCATTTATTTCGCTATTCGTTTGAATATGCATTTAATCCAGTTTAATTTTCTTCAAAAGTGCCATTCTTCATGATGCATCCTGTATATTCAAACAAATTTCAATTCAATTGTGAATATTTCTCATAAATATATCTGAATATGTCTAGTATTTTTCATTTTATAACTACTGTTACGAAAAGTTTCTCATTTAAGTAGTAGTTTCATCACAAATTAAATATTGACCGTGCATTCCTGTTGTATACTCGAATACCCTCTTCTTGTTGCTGGGGAATGGTAGTTTTTTGATGAATTTTAATTACAGACCGCTTGCAGCTGATTTATAATAACATACTTTTTATTCGTTTGGAATGGCTATGCAGTTTGGTCATTTATCAGAGCTGGAATATAAACAATCAGTTCGTAAAAACAGGTATTTATTTATGATATTGGATGATAGAAAGAAGTAGTCCCCGAGTTGGAATTCATTGACTTTGTGCATTTGAATTTAAAGAAGGAGAATTTTCATCAATAGTTAGAGGTAATTTTGAAATTGTCTTCTTTTTTCACAGTGTTCAAGTTCCACACGCCATCTATCTCTGAAGAGGGCGATACTAACGAAAAACACTGCAAAAAATCGATATTCGATTCGAGAGAACCCCTTTTAGTGGTTTTAGAAGCATGTAAAATCAACACCTACCCTCGCTTACCAAACTAACAATCATTATAGGAAGAAGTGGTCGTATGGCACATCATCTAAATGGTTTTTGAATTTTTCCCTAGGATATTCTATTTAAAAAATAGATTAATATACATATGTCCCATCAGAGATGAATATATTATTCCTTACACTGCAAATATTTCTGAAAACTGATTCATTTACAAAAATATCAGGATAAGCTCGAGTCCATATCAACAAGGATATCAAACATTTGAAAATTATGGGACCAACCTATCTCTCTCAGTGTACCTGGCATGAAATTCATATGAGCAAAATCAGGTCGAGTTGCGTCTAATCGAAATGCACTTTTTTGGAGGATGATTGCATTGAATTCTGGAAGACTATTCCATAGTGTTTTGAGTTATTTATTGAAAAGACTCAATTAATTCGAAATGATTTGGCGGTATTCTGGCAGAAGCATGGGAATACAAGGAAATGGGGAACGAACTATGAATTTCTTGAAACTTTGAACAAAAATAAACTTTTAATAATATTTTCATTAAATCATAAGAAATTGTAATATTTGCCAAAACATCAGTTTCCAAATTTTCCATTCAATAATGACAAAAACTGTTCTTCGCATCTATGGTGGATTTTAATAATTATAAAATTAACATGATGTTTGCTTGTGTCTTCGGGTGAGATTGTTTTAATAATTTTCGTTTCACAATCATCTATCTTTTTTCCATGAGTTTTTAATATTTGTGATAGAATAATCATTTGACTCGCTCAATGAGATGAAATAAATAAATATTATATATTTTTCTAGAAAAGAACCAGTATAACTGTAATTCTATAAATTAGAGTGGAAAATTAGAATGTGTTTTGAAATTCGATAAAAATTGGATAAACATTCCAATATCTTCAAAACCGTTAAAAATAGGTATAAGGAATCGGTACCATTCAAAAGCTATTAAGATATACCATTCATTCGACCCTTTAGATATAGGGTATGCAATTCGAGAAAAACAGTGAAACGAGATTTACATGAGCGTGAAATTCAAAAACCGTTTTCGAGCATCCCGTGTAACGTTAATCAACAAAATGTGTCGTATGTTCAAGCAAAAACAATTGCTATCGCAATAGTCGTACATCTGAAGTTTTGAAATCAATATTAAGGGTACAACATTTTTTTAAAAGTCCTCAAATTTCAGCATATGTCAAATATTTCGGAAACTATTTGAGATAGGTGTAGGGAATTTCAAATAAACTCACCCTCATTTTTCTCACAAAATATTGGGTGTCCCATTTAAAATAAAAAAAATCATAACTTTGGTATGTAACTTTAGTGTGGAACATAACTATACAGACTACACAGGTAGCCTGAAATATTTTTAATTTGTAGGCACGACAGTACTATACATATATTACAGCGCAAAAAGAAATTTCAAATTGTATCTTATAAAAGTCCATACACAATTAGGGAACCCAGGCCTCCATTAGAAAGAATGTTTTTTCCAGCATTGCCCCTCTATGAAAACAGTATTTAGATTGTGAAATTCAAGAGACACTAGAGAGGTAACTTATTCGCATATGCCTCCTGCGATGCCCAATACTCTTTAGAAATTCGGCGAGGAGTGGGGATGTGATAACCATTATTCATTCAAACTGTAAAATATGATATTGTGAGATAGTTCTGAAGGCGGGTTTACGTCAACGTTCATTTCAACAAGAATCCTTTACTTTTGTTCTTTTCTAGGTTTTAGCGCGTGTAATTTCGATTGAAATTAATTCCAGGACTTTCCTACGCATTTTCGATATCTAACAAATTCAATTTACTTCTAAAATTATACTTCTTGAGCGAAAAACTCGAAAAGCCTTCTCCTAAATTGGAAATGTTCTTCTTAGGAGGTTCAAGTTTGAAGTCTTTCAACCATTTTTGAACATTGAAGTTATTTTTTTCTTCAATTCCATACTCATGTTAGTTTTTTATCCCTTTGTAAATCTCAATTACTCTGTGGAGGTTTCAGAAGTTTCAATGCTATACAGATTTCAATTCCGCATATTTCAATTGGGAAAAATCTGCATTTCAACAACTTTGGGATCACCGAGAAGTAGGCAAATATCGGTTCATGCTATTACTTGCATACGAGATGGAAATCAGGAAAACTATGCCTGAGCTTAGAGTTACTTTAGCAACTCGCCCAAATAAAGATGATTATCCACCTCTTAGCAGCTGAGGTCTTATTAAAATCAGTGATGAGTTTTTGATGCTCCAAAAATAATTGTATTCGGAATTGAATTTTTAGAAACAAATTTGAATCTCCAAGGATATATTTGAAATAGGCTCTATTCATGATTTCGGAATATTATATGCTCCTTTTACAAAATTGAAAAGTAAAATGCGCTGGGGTTCTTATACCCACCTCTAAATTCTTTTCTGAAAATAAAATAAGGAACTCCTCGAAATTCGGATATCTAAACAATTTGATTCACGCATTAATTCGCATCATTATAAAATAATAGAACGTGATGAACTCTTTTAAGGTGGAGAATTTGAGAAAAATGAAAGTACGAAAAAGTTTTCCTTGGAATACGTCATCTGCCGAAGTTACCCCTAGGGCCTAAATAGCCCTAGTTTACGGAACTTCAAGATAGCTTCGTGATTCTCTAATTGACACGTTTTTCTTATAGATTTGAGCTGTTCAAAAAAGTTCAGAATAGATTTCTTGCAATACTTTCACAACTGCTTATATTTGATTCTGTTTTTATGAATGACACTCGTCACAACACAAAGGCGACTTTTGGAAAAACATGTGAAATTCTTACAAAATCTTTTCCAGATAGCTATTTGTTCTTGATGAAAATTCAGGAATTTTTCATGAATTCGTGAAAATATTACGACAATATCAGTAGCATTATCGCTTCAAGTTATGTGAAAAAAATATATTTTCATTTCCAACAACATTCTACCGAAAGAAAACCATGAGAGTAAACGAATTTTAATAGAACCATGAACAATTCCTGAAGATCTTTGTAATGTGGTATAATAAGTATGGGGTTGGTATAATTAAGAATTGGCTGCCCCTAATAAATTACTTTCGAATCAATCGTTCCTTTCTTACTCAGAGAGATATACACATTATTGGTAAAAACTATGCTAACTAATATAAGCTCCAGTCGTATAAGACTGCATTAACAACGATTTGCATAGACCTATGAGAAAAAGAGATTAGAATATTTTTTATGGTGCTTGATCTGTAACTATCAGTGTTGATTGTGCATTCAGTATTGGTAAGAATCATAAATTCTGTTTCCTCTGTGAATACTCTCATCTTCTGATAACTATAATATAACGAGCGTGTAAAGATTCTACATACCTTCATATGGCAAAAATATATCCAGATGAAGAACTCTAAATTATAGTCGGAAAACTTAGGTTAATTAAAATATTTTCCTTTCAATTTCTTTCCGTAGAACTGAGAGGGAAGAATTAAAAATAAAAGTATTCAATGAAGGATTTTCTAAATTGAAAATGGGGTTCAAAATAAAATTGGGTTCATTATGTTTCATGTTCATTGCGTACCTCTATATTCAGAACCAAGTATTCAAAGTACTCATTGATCGAGAATGAAATCAATATCTTGGGTCTTTTTGTCGTTGGATTTCGTATTATGACCCATTAAGTTTAACTAACTCAGTCTCGATGCAGTGGAAAAAAAGGTAATTGTAGACTGAACGTTTTTGATAGCCACTAGAGGGGGTATGAATTCCATACAGAGAAAATTAATTTTTTGTGATACAAAACCGTTGCCTAAACCTTTCGGAGAAAAAAATAACATGTCAAACAGTTTCAAGTCCCGAGGAAATACCCCATTCTAGAAAATTGGGTCGGATGTCTAAATAATGGATTGAATGCAAAACACTTTTTTATACATTTCCTCTTTGGACATTCTGCCTCCGTCATTCGATTTTTATTCACATTTTAAAATATTCAAGGAAAATACAGTTTCGCTAACATTCAGATATTTCAACATTTTCTACATGAATTACGTCTATGAAGATGAAACTAAATTTTTGCAGGTTATTCTGCTGTTAATGAATAATCCAAAAGTCGTAGTGATAGGACAAGCAGTTTGTAAAATAATAATAATAATAATAATAATAATAATTTATAGGAAAATTGGTACGAACACAAAACACCCTGATCACAAACAACACATCGACGTGTATATGGACACTTTGAAACAGAAACTCCAAGCAAAAGCAAAGAGGCTTTCAAGATACGTCAAGTGTACTGAAAGGAAACACCAAAACCAAAGGTTCCTCCAAAACGCTGCCAATTTTCATAAGGGAAATAACAAAACTGCGACCAACAATAACAGAGAAGTACCTGACGCACAGTGCTTGACCGACTTTTGGTCATCAATATGGTCGAACCCCAAAGAACACAATAGAGATGCGGAATGGATCACGAATGAAAAAGAACGCCTCGATATCAGACATATGGACTTCGATGAAATAACGGAGGAAGAAATTACAACAGTAATTGGAGCGACCAACAATTGGAAGGCCACAGGTATAGATAATATCCACAACTACTGGTACAAGAAGTTTGATAAGCTCCATGGAGCCCTAGCGAAACAGCTCACGTATGTTCTTCAACATCCCAAGAAAACACCCACTTTCCTAACGCAAGGCTTAACATATATGCTACCTAAGAGCGATAGAACACAGGATCCGTCTCAATATAGGCCAATCACTTGCCTGCCAACACTCTACAAAATACTCACTTCATGCATATCCAATCGAATATACCAACACCTTGACGACAACAATATATTAGCAGAGGAGCAGAAAGGATGCAGAAAGAAACACCACGGGTGCAAGGAACAACTCATTATCGATTCTGTGATAATGAAACAGGCACACGTAGGGCATCGCAATGTTCATTCAGCTTTTCTCGATTATCTGAAAGCATTCGATAGTACCGCCCATTCTTGGCTTGTTGAAGTATTGCAGATATACAAAATTCACCCAACCCTGGTAGAGTTCTTGAAGACCACAATGACACACTGGCGCACGTCTCTGCAGGTCAACATGAACAATAAATCAATTAAAACCGACGAGATACCCATACGTCGTGGAATTTTTCAAGGAGACTCTTTGAGTCCATTATGGTTCTGTTTGGCAATGAACCCATTGTCCTCAATGCTCGATAGAACTGGATACGGATTTAGGATAAAAGCAGAAAGGAATTATCATACAATCTCCCACCTGCTGTATATGGATGACATCAAATTATATGCTTCGAACAAGAAGCAATTGGATGATTTGCTGAAAACTGTCAGTGAGTTCTCGGCAGATGTTCATATGAAATTCGGGATTGAAAAATGTAAGACCCTGAACATTCAAAGAGGGAAAGTCATAGATGGTGAAACACAACTTCCAAACGGTGACATTATACAGTGCATGAGAGATGGCGAAACATACAAATATCTGGGATACCAACAAGCCAGATTGTTAGACCAAAAACAATCAAAGGAGAAGATTCGTTCAGAATACAGTCAGCGTCTGAAGTCTGTGCTGAAATCGATGTTGAACTCGGGGAATCTAGTCAAGGCAATTAACACCTACGCTATTCCAGTGTTGCTTTACTCATTTGGAATAATCAGATGGACTAAGACGGAGCTAAATGATATTCAAAGGCAGACCCGAACGATGCTGACAAAGTACAACAATCATCATCCAAAATCGTCTGTGATACGAACAACTTTGAAGCGGAAAGAAGGAGGACGCGGATTAATAGATGTTGTCAATTTACACACCGAACAGATAAGAAATCTCAGAGAATTCTTCTCAGCAAAAGCTCTCACTTCTGACCTACATAGAGTGGTATCGTTGGCTGATAAGGGATATACACCTCTAAATCTTGCTAGCAGAGATGACCTGCTGAATCTACCATTCCTATCAGATACTGAAAAACAAGAGCAATGGTCAAGAAAGGAATTGCATGGACGACATCACCATGAGATTAATCAACCACACATCGACAAAGAAGCCTCCAACAAATGGTTGATGAAAGGAGAATTATTCGCGGAAACAGAGGGATTCCTTATGGCCATCCAAGACCAAGTGATCGCTACAAACAACTACAAAAAATTTATTATGAAGGACGGAACATTACAAACAGATAGGTGCAGAAAATGTCATATAAGATCGGAGACGATACAGCATATTACGTCCGGATGCGAACAACTGGCCAATACAGACTATCTTCACAGGCATAATCAAGTGTGCAACATTATCCATCAGAAACTTGCACACAAGTACGGACTTCTGAATACATTCCAGCCATATTACAAGTATCAACCGGCGCCCGTATTGGAAAATGACTCTATCAGATTATACTACGATAGGCCTATTATCACTGACAGAATGGTGACGAATAATAGGCCGGACATAGTGATGTATGATAAGAGAGCCAAGACAGCAATGCTGGTGGATGTCGCCATACCAAATAATAACAACGTGCTGAATAAGTTCCAGGAGAAAAGTCCAAATACACAGACCTTGCTATTGAGATCAAGCAGATGTGGCACCTCGACAAAATAGATATCGTTCCTGTCATCGTATCCTCGACTGGTTTAATACCCAAAACTTTGCATGATAGCCTTAAGAAATTAGAATTGCATAAGAATACCTATATAGAAATGCAAAAAGCTGTAATTCTTAATACATGTAGGATAGTTAGGAAATTTATGTCAAGTATATTGTAATCGAGCCTATTCCTTTGATTGCTAAATCTGGGAAAGGTAAATTATATCCAGCTACTAGCTGAGATAGTGCATAAGTCCACGATAATAATAATAATCTGGGAAAGGTAAATTATATCCAGCTAACAGCTGAGATAGTGCATAAGTCCACGATAATAAATAATAATAATACTTTAATAAATCAAAAACTGTACAGGTGTAGATTCAGTCAAAAATACATATAAACATGTAGAAAATACACAAAATTCAGATCACAATAATTTCTTGAAATCATTTTCTTGTAGGAACTCTCCTATATTATAGTAACTTTTATCAATAAGAAAATATTTGAGTTTTGTTTTTGCACTTTAATTGATAATGACTTAAATTTTTCTGGAAACTTATTCCACACTGACAGTAAACTATAAGTTACATTTTTTGTAAATATGAATAGTTGGGCTTATCCTCTTGAAGAATATTTTTCCTCTTGTATTATAGGAATGATGGAGTTGAAGATCTTTGAAATCATTATAGTTATTTAAAATGAACATCACTGATTCATAGATATATAGACCATACAGTGTTAAGATGTTGAAATTCTTGAATATGTTCCTGCACGTTTCATATTGATTCATGCCAAAGATGATTCTTAGGCATCTTTTTTGTAAAGAAAAATTCGCTCCGCTTCTGTAGATCTTCCCAGAAGATGATTCCATATCTTATCCTAGAATGAACGTAGGCGTGATAGGCAGTCAGAGCAGCATCCAGCCCTATCATCCGTATAGTCCGCAATGCATAGCCATAGCGTGCTATCATTGGTGAAATCTTCTCAACGTGACTACACCAGTTGAGATTACGATCAATATTCACTCCTAGAAAAGACAGGTCTTCAACTGACTCAACTTCACAGTCTTGGAATCTTAAATTAAGTTGTTCTTTCTTTTCCCTGAATAACAAAAGTTTTGTTTTTCCAGATTTAGCATCAAGTTGTTATTAAGGAACCATTCATTCATATTTTTCATGTCAGTCTCAAGACTTTTCATACATTCATTTTGATTTTCAGCTTTACATATTACTGATGCATCATCTGCAAACATTATGACATCGTTGTTGGTAGTCTGAACTAGATCATTTGTATATATTATGTAGAGCAAAGGTCCCAATATAGAACCTTGCGGTACACCGTTTAATACTTGTTTGGAATCAGATCGTATTATATTTCCGTTTTTCCTCTACTTATTGTCTTTTGGGTTCTTTTGGATAGATATGATCCAATGAGCTGTAATGCTACCCTCTTATACCATATTTCTCCAGCTTATTCAGTAACTTCTCATGGTTGACTCTGTCAAAAGCTTTTGACAGGTCCAGACAGAGGGCCGCTGTAGTATTATTTTGATTTAGTGACCTGATGATAGAAGTAAGTGCTTGATATATTGCATTCAATGTTGACCTTCCTGTCTAAATCCAAACTGTTGTTTCACAAGTATGTTGTTTGCTTCAAAAAACTGCATTAATTTGTCAAAAATTATACGCTCAAATATTTTATTCACATTGGAAAGCAATGATATTGGCCTATAATTATCAATATTTTCTTTGCTACCTTTTTTATAGTTATTTAAGTGGACTTAAAAATATGCTATTGTTGCAGGATTTGAATATCAATCCTTTAAATCACACTGAAGTTCGAATAACCCTAACGTTATCGAGCAGTTCAATTTCTGAAAATACAACAAAGTGTTCTGAATTTTTTCGGTAGTTTATGTAGGAACTTTTCATTCGGTAACCAAGCAAGAATAATATTAGCTGAATTTTTGAAGAAAATCATTTTTTTACATTTAAGTTTCTTCTGGGGTTCCCCGTCAAAGAAATTGGTGAAACAAACATCGATTTAGAGCCGATTTGTCATTCTCTTGTTCTCCTGATGAAGAAATACCGTATACCGTATGGTATACGGATACAGTCAGAATCCTGTGCGATTCTTTGAAAAATCTTGAACATTTTCAATTCAGAATATGGTAGTGATATGAATGCTACATTTTCAATTTTACAGAAAAATAATACAAATCGATTCAAAATATATAAAATTTCAAATAGTTCCCGAGTTTTGAAGTTTCACGTCTCACGCCCTATAGGGTTCATAAGTGAGGCCGATGTATTTGAAATCTTTTTTTTTTTTTCCTCTGTTCTGTATCCTATATTTCATGTATTCTTTTCTTTATGAGTGGTTCAAAAAAACTAGGTGGAAACGCGTTTCTTTTTGGTACATTCTTCAATTTATTTATATTTTTCGTTCTAAGTTTAGGGTGTGATAGTTTGATGGCTCTATCAACCAGGCTATTGATAACGCTTTTTTTGTATCGGTTTGGTACAATTGATTCAAAATTAAGGAATCTACCACTCCATGCCGGTTTCTGATACCAATTTGTATATATTTTTCCTGTATCGTCGTGGGTTAATCGTATGTCGAGGAAATTGATTGTTTTATCTTTTTCGATTTCATTGGTAAATTGAATGTTTTCGTGATATGAATTGATGATTTTGGTTATTTCGTTTATTTTGTCATGAGGAATACATGCTATACAGTCATCTACATACCTTTTGAAAAACTGCACTTTGAATGTGATCTTTGAAAGTATTTGACATTAAAGGTCTTCCAATACTAAGTTTGCAATTGCTGCAGTTCGGGTTGAACCTATCTGTGTTCCAAAAATTTGCGTGAATATTTCAGACTCGAAAACAAAATATGTAGATTCCAGATAAAGTTTTGTTGCTTTAATAAATTCGTCTTGAGGTAGTTCAGTGAAATTTGTGAGATTTTGCCATTTTTTACAGATTATATCTAAGGCTAATCTACAAGGAACATTTGTATATAAGGAAATTACGTCTGACGATGTTAACATAAAACCTTTTGGAATAATTAGATCTTTTATGAAACTATGGAAATTCCAGGAATCATTTAAGTAATAGTAATTTTTTCTAAGTGTGTTTGTTATCGTATTAGAAAGGTATTGTGCGAGGTTATACGTGGGTGAATGAATATTACTAACAATGGGTCTCAAAGGGATTGATCTTTTATGTAATTTAGGTAACCCATAAATGAAGGGAGCCCTTCCATTGTGACAAATCAGTTTGTTTTTCAATTCTTTGTTTATATAGTTTTTATTGAACCAGTTGTTAATCATTTTGTTCATTTCGAGTTGTATTTTATTGGTAGGATCAACTTTATCTTTTTTGTAGGTTGATGTATCTTTGAGTATTTCTTTCATTTTGAAGTTACAGTCTTCTTTGATCATAAGTACTGTTCTGTTCGTTTTGTCGGCTCTTAAAATGTTGATGTTTGGATTTTGTTTTTTCGATGAGTGTATGTATTTACTTTTCTTGAAAAACTTTTTATCCTTATTTTTGTGTTTATGGTTGTTTAAAATATTACAGATTTTGTTTCTAATTTCGGTTTTTATCTCTTCAGCTTTATTAAAATTGCTTCTTCAATGGATGCAATTATATCGTTATAATTGATAGTTTTTGTATCACCGAAAATTTGTTTCCAAGTCCTAATATTTGTTTCACGCTGAAAGGAATTTTTATCTGAGTGGGATTAGTTATCTATCCGGTTGGTATTTTTGAGCATCTTTTTCAAGTAAGAATTCAATATTTTTACGGTGATTTGATTTGAGTTTTGTGAAACTTTCGTTATAAATTTTTTGTTTGTTTACTGAAAAAAGCTTTACTAATATGTTTAGAAAACTGACTGTTAATTTGCCTTTTAGTGCTGACAATTTGTTTGTCTAGATTATATATTTGGCTATATGTGTAGCGGATGCACAACTTCAAACATTGCATATAAAACAACTGGAGGAAACTGAGGTACTTAGGCTTATATTTATCAATGAAAATACTCACTTTTGGATTGACGTTGAGGGATTTAGGTACAATGTTAAATGTTTTATATGTTAGAAGAAAGATTCTCTTGTTTCTCTCTTAAGCTATCTTCTGCTGAAGATTCTCGTATTTTCTGAATAAAGGACTTATCAGATATTGATTTCTTGACATCCTGAATGCTCCTTGAATACTTGTAGTTTTCCTCGTAGTATGGTTTTGTAGTCTCGATACCATGTATTTATTTGAGTTGCTCCTTTACAGTAACTGAAAAGGCATGAATCTATATATATATATATATATATATATATATATATATATATATATATATATATATATATATATATATATATATATATATATATATATATATATATATATATATATATATATATATATAAGATGGTTTCTTGTCCTTCAATAATCTATTGATTATTTTGAAATTTCTGGTTTTGAGGATGGTCAAAGGAAGCAAACAAACTATTCCATTCACCATTTGCCAACGTTTCGCCAAACTTTATTGGCTTTCTCGAGGCTACCAGGTAAAGAAAAAGCGGTCAAAGTACAAATAACAAAAACAGATCAAAAGCAGCTTACATCTAATTAACAGTCTAAATTGAAATTTTATACACATATTGAGAAACATGGGATGATTTTATCCCATAAGTGACTAGAGAAAACTATTTGAATCTTTGAGCTACAGATTAGTGGTTATTATGATTCTGGAGGCAACTGAATTAAGTAGGAGTATGGAATAATGTATTTGTTAGCGAAAAAATCTCAAGCGCATCTGTAGGTTGATGAATTGACATAACAAACACACAAAAAACACGTAACAAATAACGGGTCTTTTTCAATTCAGGGTTTACTCATCTTTGATGTATATATATATATATATATATATATATATATATATATATATATATATATAATACCACATTTATATGGAATCACCTGATATTTTGTATATTACCTTAGAGATTTTGGAAATTTCTCAGGATTGTTAGAACTGATTCTTTTGAGATATTTCAATTGAAAAAGAAATAAATTAGGGTTTATTTTAGGAAAGAAACAAATAAAACAAAGTAGGAGGTCCTTTCCGCATGTGTTAAGAAATTGAAAATTGTTTCCTCACGGAATAGGTGTTTTTTCCTCACATGCATTTTTTTATCTATAGTGGATTTGGTAAAGCCTTAGAGTAATGAATCTTTAAGTGACAGGATGGTCATTGGCGTGCCATCAATTTATCATTTGCATGCATTGTATGCATCAGTTAGTAGGTGGTGAAAGTGTTTTGTTCAATTAACAAATAATGGAAAAGATTTCTAATTTTTCCCTGTTGAACTTGCTAAAAATATACCACTTTCCCAAAGTGAAAAATTAAATATATTGATCGTATACGATGGTTTAAGGCATCAGGGCAGTTTAACTTCAAACGATGAAAATATTAAAATATCTTCTTAGATGACGGGAATTGGACAGTCCACAATATACATGCTTCCCAAGGAGAGAAAATCTGAAAATGGATTTATAGTGTAACCTCCAAAAACTTGTCTTGGAAGGCCCCGAATGGTTATTGATGAAGACTTTAGGAAAAACTGTGCATTCTTTTTATTTCAGGATAAAACTCCCACTGTGGAAAAAAATCACGTTGAGTCCGTAGGAGTTCAGGACTTTCCAAAAAACAAATTGGGGCAAGTTTTGCATCAATTGAATTTCTCATGGGAAAAGCACAACAGAAAGTCATTTCTCCTAGATAAATAAGAAATCGTTTGCTGGAGAAGAATTTATTTAAGAGCAAATAAAATATTCCGTGCTCAAAGTAAGAAAATCTGGATGAAACATAAGAAATTGTCGACAAGCCTTCCTCCAAGGAAAGTCTACAGGAATTCAGGCTCCATCAGGTAAAGGACGACGTATAATAATACCGCATATAGGTAATACTAACGGTCTGTGGATGGGGGTTATTATCATTTCAAAGTAAAGGCACTGGAGACAATCATGATGACATGAATGCGGATGTGTTTGAATAATATTTTGAATAGGGACTTGATTTCACTAGGATCTGTTATAGTAATGGTTAACGAAAGCTACTATTTACAACAGAGAGTAAACGCCAATGTCATCATAGCGTAAAGCAGACATCATCAGATGGCTGGCGGATAAAAAAAAAGTCCTTTTGAACAAAATATGGTAAAAAAAGATTCATTATCAATTGTAAATTTATATAATAAATCATACAAAAAATATGAGATTGACGAAATGGCAAAAAACCGGGAAGTTAGTATACTTCGCCTTCTACCTTACCACTACAGATTGAATCCGATTGAACAAATATGGACACTTGTAAAGGGTGAAGTGGCTAGAAATAACATAAGATAAATGACGCAGAAGTTTCATTTCAACAGTGCAATAAAGAGTGGTACATCCCAAAACTGGAAAAATTGAATAGACCACGTCTTTGAAGAAGAAAATAAAATCCCACCAAAATCATTCTGTGAAAAACTTGCCAAGTCTCGATGGAGGTGCTTGTTTATCTCTAAAAAGTAATGAAATCAGACAAAGACGTGCCAAGTCTGAGGTTCCTCACTGCGATTTCTTTATTATTATAGTTAATGTTGTGTGACTTGGCCGTTGAATATTCTTTATACGTTAATGGGTAGGTACAGATAATAGCACATACTGGTATTGGTAGTTAGACGCAAGTGTGGTATTTTAGGCTGTTGTTCATTGTGCAATACATGTATTCAGCATTGACAATGCTGACTTATGCTCCTTTCGTTTTGAAGCGTCAAATCGGCCACCGCACTAACATAAAATACATGTACAGACGGACTTCTATCAATGATTAGAAGTCTGTCTGTACTGGAAATATTTTTTATACTGTTCGTTTCAAGCTGGCCTATACATAATATTATTGAAATACGCAGTTTTATTAAGCTTACGATCGACTGGTTATTCATTCAACGTTTTACAAGTGGCAATTTTCCATCGTCAATAGGTAGCGGTTCTGGGGACAGATTAGTGGTTTTGTACCCTTGTGTACCTTTCAACGGCCAAGTCACACAACATTAACTATAACAATGAAGAAATCGGAACAAGGAACCTTATACTTGGCACGAGTTTGTCTAGATTTCATTACTTTTCAGAGATGAACAAGCAGCTCCATCGAGACTTGGCCAGTTTCTTTTCTTTTTGTAGAAACGTGGGATATTTATTTATTCCATTAGATTTTCTTATTTGACCATTTTTTTTTTGAGGAGTAATTTTTTTCAGTATTACAAATCTTTCTCTCCTTTTTTTCCGGTTCTGATTCTTCAGACATTCGATTTTTGACATCAAATGAAGCGGCCCACCAAGTTGAATATATTTTGTAAAGGTGGTATATCGATCTCTAATAGCTTGGTTGGGTTCTTGTGTTCTCTAATCAGGGTCACCAGGTACTCCAGATCTTCGGTTATCCTAGTTTTAATAGATTTCCTTTTATGTTACCACTGAACCCTAACTCTGACCAACTTTCAGCTCTCTAAGTTAATGGGAAATACTAGTTATATTCTGATGATCATGAGTGAGTGAGTGAGTGAGTGTCATAAATGAGAAACTTTGCTTTCGCTTAACTTCAGAACTGAATGAGCAACAGACTTGAAATTTTTGATTTTGAGTATGTGACTATAGTTTACTGGATGACGAAAATTTCTGCGTTCTGGTCTTCTTCACAGGTTCTCGCCTGAAAATGCGGCGAAATGGTTCCAGTAAAGAATGGTACGGCAGTGCTTCGCGCTCGACTTGGCGTGGGCACAGCCGTGCCCCCTACTGTGCCCCCTAATGTGGGAACTGGATCATATTATGGATGCCATTATAGATCCTGTTATAGTGAATTTAGGTAATGAAGATACTTTATCTGAAGATGAACTGTAAATATTTTATGAAAATATTGCAGCTTAAACTATATAAGAGCATTTTGACAAGCAGTATTTTGATTTTCATGATTTTAAATTGTAGAAAGAGATTGAATTTAGAACTTGACGTTCATGAAACTATGTATAAACATTGTTCAACATTCTGTTAGGTACTGTTAAAACTCATGTGAAAAATTTAGCTCAAGTCTACTATAATATATAATAAATCTTCATTTACATTTACATAATTCACTAAAATTATTGAGTTATCTGAGATATCCTAAACATTACTTAATTTGAATATATTTTAACGTATAGAATTAAGCGTAAGCTAAGTATGCATGTAATTCATGAAATAATTATTTTTGGTAAACGTTACTATCTATATATATCATATTAAATTATTATCGTTTTAAAATACATAAGTGTTTAATTGATTCAATTTTATTTTCGAAGATAATATAGTAGTCGTTATAGAATACAAATTTTAGACGTATAGGGTAAACATTTTATTTAAAACGTGGACATCAATATTCGCAAGCAACAAAAAAGACAGAGAAGGTCCTAGTCAAGTAGTTGCGTTCTTCCTGGTGGTTTCTATCAAAGCTCCGGTACTAACTTGGTGCGTGCTCCAATACAAAAACATGGAAACTACATTTATTTTTGAATTTGCCCACGTACCACATTTCTAAGAGATTTGCATACTCAATGAGTTTTTATTACTCTACGTCTTTACCAAATAGACTATAGGCGGATGTTTAGGAATTAGATTGCTGTCTTTTAGTTTTTTCTGTACTGAATGCAATATTATTAAGAATTCATTATTTTGTTTCCTTTATATGCGGAAAATTCTCTCAATAGTATTTGGAATATGAGAAACGTGTGAAAACAATTGGTTTTTTCTTTTTCGAACCTCTACTCAGAAGTTGTACTGCCGATATTGTGTGAACATCAACGCAGTTATTATTTGTTGACGTGTCATAATGTATTCTAACAAATAACTTCTTCAATCAAATGATTCTTTTCGATCACAGTTAGTTAGAGTATTCCATTGTCGCTAATTTTGTCTATTGTAAGAAAAGAAATATTAATTTATAAAGTTTTCGTCCTTATGCTACCAGTATACGACCATCTGCCGGTTCTATTTTTATAGAATTGTCAATTCAATGGTTAGCGGTAACAAACAGATTATTTTATGGGTGTGCTCATGTGCATTGGTCCAAGAAGGTAGAGACATTATTTTCTTTTAATATAGTAATATAATTGACGGATTTATTACTAGGTTTTAGATCTCCTGATTTGTTTGTATGTTTTCTTGCTTGATGGGCGGATTAGATGTAGGTAAATTACAATACTGTAAGAGAAGGGGAAATGAAAAGTTAAGACAAAAAATTAATTTTATTTTTGTCAGTAATATTGATGATTTATTTATTTTATGGAAATTCATTTTCAACGAAGATTAAGTAAAATATATATTATACTTTCCTTAATCCGGTCCTTTTCATGTGCTCAACTACTGAAAATATTTTCACTTATATAGATATTAGCTTTGATATTATGTGGTAGAGAGACATTAATGTCTAGCAGGCTGTTGAGGGTGATTTCATTTTGGTTTTTACAAAGTATATTGATTTATTTGCTTTTCTTTATTGCAATTATGACGAATTTTGATATTATCTAATGTTATTGAATATTTTATGGTTTTTATACGTTCATTGTCAGAAGATAAATGTTCTTAAATCCGGATTCAAAATTTCTATCTATCTAGTCAACATGAGCTACCATTCACTCATCGAAAGCGATTCTGTAAACTCCTGAATTTTTGAGTATGTCTGTTTTTTGTTTAGCATTGTTGTATAATTTGCTCAGGTTCAGACAACTAGAAAAATAAGTTATTTTTGAATTAGAAACATAGCTACTCAACATAGAGGGCAGAGGACCAGCTTACTTGAAACTAGCGTATTTTTTCAAGAAAGTATCTTTTATGGAATATAATAATTGTAATATTTGATGTTCTTCTTCATGTTGGATAATTTTTTCTATAAAAATCGGGTGAATTTTGTTATTCAGCGCAGTTTTTTTGATAGTATTTATTTCAAGTTTGAAGTCTGTCGGTGACAGTGGAACGGAAAAGGCCCTATGGATCGATGAATTATAAGCTGATAGTTCGTGATTTAAGTGATTGAAATAGTCCATGAGAACAGTTGAGTCTGTGAAGGTTTCTTTCCGGTAGATGTTATAAATGAAATTGTTAGTCGATTTGGCTATTGTCAGGTCTAAAAAATTTATTGAGTTATTAAGTTCCAATACCTCCGTGAACTTAATGTTGGTATGAACTTCATCAGAAATTGCAGAAATTTATCAATTTGCTGAGCCTTGGAAACCTAGCAGAATACCATCGACATATCGGTACCAGAACATTACAATTTTCATTCGCTAACTGGCTATTAAATATTACTCTCCTCTGTAAGTTAGTTATCCATGAATATATCGGCTAAAAGGGGACCCAGAGGTGATTCTATGGGATATCAAAATTAATTTTGAGAAAGGCAGATTTTAAAAAAGTTACAAACTCCCCAGCAATGTTTAGCAGCGTCTTATTTTTGGTGAATATTTCTCTGACTATAGAGGAGTATTCATCTGTCGGAATATTTGGATACATGTTCTTTATATCAAATTAAACTAATTCAAGATTTTGTGTGTTTTGATCCTAGAAAGTTTTTGTACAAGATCAATAGAATTCTAAATGGTGTGTTTGAAACGGAATCTTGTGAGATCAATAAATTTCTGATTCAACAACTTTGTTATATGATACTACTGGTCAAGCGGATTTTTCTTCGTTTTGCAGTTTCATTAGTCCGTATAACTTTGGAGATAGAGAGGTTCTTGGAATCAGTTTGCTTTTTTCAAATTCTGTATGTGCTAGGTAATTTGTATGTTCCAATCATTGATTTATGTCTGTTGCGAAGGATTCGGTCGGATCCTTAGTATTTCCATTATATTCAGAGTTTCCAATATATCTCGCATTTGCTTCATATTGTTCTTTACTGAGGCATACGATGCTGTTGCCTTTATCAGTTTGTGTTAAAATGAGGTCTTCTTCTTGGAGTTTTGACGATAAGAATTTTATTGTTTCCGTGTAATTTTGATTGTTGAGTCGAATGTTGGATCCTTTAATTTTCTCATCAATCTCATGTTTATGGAGAATGCGATCCTTTTTTCAGTTGATTCAATAAATTGTTCTTTAGAGTGAATTTTGGCCCTTTCTGTAACAGGAATATCTGTTTCTCCTTGAAATTATTGTTTGATAAGTTGTGAAAAGAGTTTATCCATTGTTTCGGGCACTGCAAAATCGGTGACTGGTTGCTGGGCGTTTTGGTTAGGATATTTCTTATTTTCTAAGGCAGAAAGTTTTTCTTGCAAATCATCGTAGTTCGTTTTGGACATCTGACTAGTTTTCTTTTTAATTTTATATTCGAGAGTATCTAATTCGATATTATGTAGGGTGTGGAATAATTCCTCTTGCACAGCTTTAATGCGGATTTTGATATTGTCACGTACATTATACAGCATTTTGAGTTCTTCGTTCAACCAAGGTAGTACGATTTTATTCTGTTGTTCCATCTCGATACTAACTTTGAACTTGGTTTTATTAGGGATAACACTCTTTGTTAAATCACCGGTTTAGTGAAATTTTGTTGTATTTCATCTGTACTCTAGAGATGAAGACACTATTTCACCACTACCCAAAATAATAGAAGTATATTATCATCTCCTGATGATGCTAACTTAGTTAGCGAAACGCGCGTCGAGAGTTAAGGTTAAGGTTTTGGTGTAGTGATGATATAGTGTTTTCATTGTTCATACGCCAAAGGTTCCAAAATCACATAATTTTCTGGAGGTCAACTACTGGAAATGAACTTACTTATATAGATACTAGCTTAATTTGATATTAAGTAGTGGGGAGGTATTAATGTCTAGCTGGCTTTTAAGGGTGATTTCAGTTAGTTCTTTCAAAGTTTATCGATTTCTAAACATTCCAACAGATTCATTTTCATTCCTCTTTCGCAATTATGAAGACTTTTGATATTATCTAATGTTATTGAATATTTTGTAGTTCTTATATGTTGTCATATTGGAAAATTATCAGAGGATAAATATTTTTTGGGAATCTGGTTTCGAAATTTCTACTTGTCTGTCTGCCCAACATAAGGTACCGCACACTCATTGCAAGCAATTTCGTACACTCCTGATTTTTTAAATTTGTCAGTTTTTCGTTTACCATTGAAAAATAATTCGCTCAAAATCAGACCACTTGAGAGAAAGAGGTGGTTATTTTGAATTTAGATAAATAGTTGCTCAAGTTTACAGCAGAAAGATCAATCAATAACTCAATTATCTTCTTACACCTGACAATAATAAAATCGACCTACAGATTCATTTATAACATCTACACAAAAAAAACCGTCACAACCTCATCAATTCCCATGGACTCAATGTATCACTAAAATCCCAAACTATCAGCTCATAGTATACTGTCATAATTGTAAATATAGTAGTATAAGTTGATAACAACTCAATGTCCACAAAGATTCAAATTTGTTCTGCCAACTATAATCGCTCCGGACGATATTGCTTGTTCATTTATTGAATTAATTCGTTTTTGACTTATTGATTTTGTTGGTGTGGCCTATTTCTAATTAAATTAGAAATAGTATACAATAGTGGGTAATCATTTGGAGGTTTCCTGTATTGAAGGTTCCAAACAAGATGTACGGTTGGATAAGACGTGAAGTTTAATTCATTATCATTGTGCATTATAAATTAAGAGAAAATGTATGATTGATAAATTAACATGAGTTTATAGTTACTTTTTCGAGGTTCAGTTCGTTGTTTTGATATAGTCTCATAATCCTTTCTTTACTAATTTATATAATTGAGCTTCGGAGAAGTGTATCCCTTCTAGAGGAAACCAAAGTTGTGTTTCATCATTTTTTTTTGAATTTGGGAGGCTTTTGCTTGGTAGAATTCCATTATCAATAATAAAAACAAGTAATGTTTTTTGAGGAATTTTAATGAATAATTGTGATTCGTAACGCGTTTTGCTACACCGTAGAGTCTGAAGATGCTTCGGTGTAGCAAAACGCGTTACGAATCACAATTATTCAGTGAAATTCCTCAAAAAACATTACTTGTTTTCATTATCTCATTATTTTTATCTTTTTTATGCATTTGTGAATCCAATTGCCGTATCTTTTTCATCACTAGTTGAAACGATTTAATTATGAATGTTTTCCAATGAATTTTTGAGCATCGTTCATAGATTTCTATTGATGTATTCGTGTATCCACAGACAAAATAATCAATGAATTTCAATAGCAATCAAACAATCTCGATTTTCTTTTTCTTTACAATTACGAGATTGCTTAAATTACGTTTTTTTCGGAGATCGCGGCAACGTGCTAGAGGTTAACTAATCAAAATAATTTTGTATTTGAAAATTGGTGAAAATCGTTTTCGAAACTATGTAATGGCGGTCTGAAGAACGAGTGAAGCGCCAAATAGAGCTGAAGTTCTGAACAAAAGAACTACGAATTTGAAACTTACTAGCATTTTCAAGATGTCATTCAGAAGGGTGCAACCTAAAAATCGCATGCTTCAAGTATGGACGTCGGGAGGTGTTGCCTATTTGAATATTTGAATATTTAAATATTTATTTCCAATAATTGTCTAACACACATGGTTGTACAATTCGTCAATAGCAAAGAATAAAAAACAAAAAAAAACAAAAACGAAAATGAAACATCTAACAGAATATTGAAATAACAACACACATCGCATATAATTAAAATTTTCTCATTGAGCATTTAGGTACTCATTTATGTTGTAGGGCTCGATATCACGGATATATTTGAATATTGGAGATCTGAAAATTTTGGAGCTTTCTTTACGTTTGATTTCAGACGGCAACTTGTTATAAAACAATATTCCTGTATGGACAGGTGATCTTTCAGTCATGTTGAGTCTATGAATTGGTGTATTGTAGTTGATATTATTGATTCTAGTGGCAATGTCGTGACTTATGAAATAATTGGAAAATTCTGATTTGTTTTTAAACATGAATAAAAGTGTCTCATATATGTAGATACCCGAAAAAGTCAGCAAGTTATTTGATCTGAAAACATTTCCACAGGTGAATGACATGTTGAACATAATCCATATGATCTTTTTTTGAATTATATAAATACGCTTGCAATGTACACTACTCCCCAAAATGATTACACCGTACTTCAATATAGGCTAGACATATCCAAAGTAGACCGTTTTTGCGGCATAGTGAGATAATTGTTTCTGAATAACTCTAACTAAATAACATGCCTGAGACAACTTTTTACTAGTGACCTCCACCTGAACATCGAAACTGAGACTACCGTCAATATGAATGCCGAGCAACTTAAAACAATTCTCTGTGCTTATGGATTCTCCCCGAAGACGAATTTGTATTTGTTGATCATCGCTAGCCTGTGAAGGTTGAAAAATCACAAGATTACTTTTTTCCGTGTTTAATATAAATCAATTTGTGTTAAGCCACTCCTGCAGGAGTTCTAGCTGAGCATTGACCTTGTCTGAGCCAGTGGAGCCATCGGAGCCCCTCCCAATCGGAATAATTGCAGTGGTGTCATCTGCATAGGTAACGAGAGTGGCATTTGGTAATGAGCACTCAAAAATATCATTTATAAAAATTAAGAACAGAAGTGGCCCCAATATGCTGCCCTGTGGGACACCAGCCCTGAGTTCAACATAGCCAGAGTTTAAGGATTCCGAGCCGAGCATCACTGATACCTTCTGCTTTCTTGACGATAAATATGACTTTACCCAGCCAAAAGAAACCCTGCGTAACCCGTGCCTCTCAGGTTTCCAAAGGAGAAGCATATGGCTCAGAGTGTCAAATGCCTTTGACAAGTCCAAAAATATCCCACACGCTCCTATGTATAACGTTTAAAAGGTAAATGCAAGCCATTATTGTATAGGTAGCATGCGAATTACTGCAATCTGCCGAAGAAAAGAACATTTTTTCTCGTAGAAAATGGGGTGATTCAGAAGAGACAAAAATATTTCGAAAACTGGCTTCAACCTGTGTTTATACATCGAAATAATAATAAATTTAGACATCCAGGTCTTAAATGATGAGTATGGCATGTGTTTATCAAATATTCAAATGGAAATGTGGATTTTAACCTATTGCTAATAGTATCTATAACAGAGATATAAAACTTAGGTAGTAATTTTGTAAGAAATCTCCCTGGAAGAAACTTCCATCATAGGTCACACTAAGAATCTCATCATACCCATATAGAACATAAAAATTCAGAACTCTCTTAAATGAACGAAAATCACGTCGGGGTTGAAAATTAGACAGAAATACCTGGTGAAATTAAAACCTTTGGGCAGGATGAGGAGAAATCAGGTGTATACAATATTGTATTGTATTATATATATACTTCATTATCCTTTGTTCAAATGATTAACAACTATAGAGGTGATATAATCAAACTTATTCGACTGAATAATGCTTTATAACCTCCATTTGTTCCGAAGAAAGATTTCTAATCTTGCTCTTAATAAATATGGTGTCGTTAAGGATGGCATCAAAGTGTGATTTAATGAGCAAACGACCTAAGCAGTAAACTTATTTCATGGGGAGTAAACTACCCCGATTTATTTTTAGTCAGTAGTATAAAATGAATGGCATCAAATGAGACACTTGGCAAACCGTAAATTCTACTTTTATGCCGTTTATATTTCAGTCAAAGAGTAATGAATTCACATTAAGGAAAATGAAGATGTACTAGTCTCGAATAGAAGTAAGATTGGAAACGAAACTTCATGAATCAGAGGAAATGTGATCTATGATGATTCTTTCGTGAATGCAAAAACGGTGTCAAGGTTCATTTTTGTGGAATTCGTAGTAGTGATATTATTTTACTTTTATAGCGAAATTCTTATAATTCAGGATAGTTCCGCCCGTGTTATCGCTAACATCATTGTTGTTGTAACATATATTTTATATATATAGGGTGTTTCACCCCGACGAGTTGCCCATATATCTGTTCATGCAATCAAACTGATTTCTTAAAAAAATATAAATCCACCACCCGGTAATTAATACCATTGCCAGGCAATGATTATAATCAAAACAGATCCTGGAATGATTATATATTAGGATAACGTTAAATGTTATGAGAATATATCAATCTACCAGAATATATACATACTATAGCATCATCAGACAATGATATCAATGTACCAACGAGTAGTGTCAGAGGCTTTCTCCCGGAAAAATCCAGTGTACGGACCTTAGTCAAGTACCACTGAATGTTACTCATTAATAGTTTCCTTTATGTAAAGTGGTGAACGATCGAATAGAATACTGCTCTGAATATAAATATGACAAAATTGTCAGTTATATATATATATATATATATATATATATATATATATATATATATATATATATATATATATATATATATATATATATATATATTTATATATGAAATTTTATACGCGGCCATAACTAGCGATTTCCAATTGGAGTGAAATATTTTCGAAGTGGTACCATTTCCGGTTTTACCGGAAGTGGGTCATCACTTTGTTATTTCAAATGGCAATCTACCTTTTTTATTATACATTTAGAACCGACATTTGAGCAAGGCATAAAATACTCAAGTTGTTGGCACTGATCTGTCAAAACTTTTGACAGATTTAATTATTTTTGTTAAAAACTCGATTTTTGAGGAACATGTAAAAAAGTTATAGCTGTTAGATTTTTTGCACTACAGACATAATTTTTGCTTGGGTGGATAGAAGAAGGATCAAGGAATTTTTTAAGCAATCCTCACATGACAAATGTTTATTGTGTTGTTTTGTATGATTTTTTCAACTTGGCCTTTTTCAAACAGAAATAACTCAATTTTTTCAAGTTGCACGTGCATTTTTATATTTTTATATCGCCATCAGATGAAGCGTCAAATATCAGATGGAATTGTATAAGCATGTACTATACCCATCTCTTATAGTTCCGAAATAATTTGGGAATATATTGAATTTTGATGATTTTGCAAGAACTAACAGAGAATGCTTTGAAATATTTGAATCAAGTAGCTGAACTGGCTACGCTCACCTGAGAGGTGACAACTTAATGTTGTTGTCACTTCGTTCATTCGAATTTGATATTTCAACAAGAATTGTCGTTATTTCAGATTGAAAATATCCAAAAAAGACAACACATTTGGAATAAAACCACTAGTTATTGAAACGAAAATATATTTAATCTTTTTTTAATTCATTTTAGAATGTAAAAAAGTAGTGGGTAGAAATTGCAGGCAATTCAATAACCAATTTCCATATTTACCGTCTATGAGTAGAAGCATTAGAAGCAATTTTCTACAATTCGGATGAATAAAAATTATAGGAACTAAGCGAAAACCAATCATCGAAGATAATTACAATAATACGAAAAAATGATAGCAAACATAGGAGAAAACTAATCTACGATCTGAATAAACGTTGAATATGTGCCCCATTTTGCTCGATACACTTGACAGCTCGTTTACGAACATTATGAGTTGCCCTCCTAGTTTCCTCAGGATCAATATTACGAAAAGCATTATGAATGAGCTCTAGTAAGTCTACTTTACTCCTTACAGGAATAAGATACACTTCACTCTTCTTTTGCCCCATAAATAAAAATCAAGGGGCGTCAGGTCCGGAGAACGCGGAGGCCATAAATTTGGTCCTTGATTACCCCACCATCTATCCTCGAACATTACTGTTAGCTGCCGATCTACTGCTCGTGTTTTATGTGTTGGTGCACCATTCATTTGGTAATAGCAATCCCTCAGAATGTTAAGGGGTAATCCATCTAAAAAATTTGCTAGTGTTTATTACGTTTGGATTTTCCGCAACAGGTTTCAATCATTCAAAAAGTATTATACTATTACTAATTGAATAAAATTCCAGGTAGTCTCCGTCGCTTAATGGTCATTCCCGACATCTCGCGGATTGATAATTCCTCTTAATCAAAGTCACCCGAGAGGTGCTGCCTCCAAACGCATTAATTATGCATCAATAATTTCGCACTCATATTGATCTCAAGCGAGTTGAATATTGGTGTAAATTTTTTTTCACTTGGCCGACTGATAAGCTTTGTCTTGCGTGCGATTTGTCACAGTGATACGATCGTAATAATTGATTTAGTAATTCGAAAATTCAGTGGATATATAATATCTATCGAGGAGATAGATAGTTACGAAAATTCACGTTTGAGAATTATTGTTAGTAATTTTGGAATCGAAAGAGAATCATATTAGATGTGAGTACAATTAAATATACATTATTCATCGTTGAAACTGATAATAACGTTAGCTTGAACCTCACAATTTCATTAATTTATTCTTTGTTTATTTTTCTGGTAGCCTCTTTCTATTGGGATTTGAAAATTATTTTATATGGGAAATTTTGGGATCGTGATACCGCTACTTGAATTCTGGTTCGCCTACAAAAGCAGGAATTTCAATAACGTAGCCATTTCTGGTGTGGAGAGAGCTCTAGGTTTTGAGTCGGCGTTAGGACAACCACGTTATTGACAAGTAGCGAGAAGGGAAGAACGAGGCACTATAAAGGTCGTACCCATTTTCTTTTTTTCTTTTAACTTTAAAATTTGTGAGTGAATTCAGCAGTTACGTCACAAAACGAAACATAGTGAAAGTATATGCGGCTTGACTTTCAACATTGAAAAGTATTATTTAGTGGGGATAATACATTGCATTGGATTCTTATTTGGCACCTTTTCCTTAGTTTTAGTTCTTGTCTACATATAACAGTAGTCTAGGTTTTTCTATGGATACCCCCTTATTCGAATTAACCTGTAAATATTGTATATAATATTCAATTCATTATCAGCTACGAAGTTGACATAGAGCTAGGGTTTTATGTACCATACTCATTTGAAGTCTCCGCATATTTCTTATTCTCATATTTGTTTGACTATATTAATTATATTTACTTGATTTTGCGATACAAACTGTGTATCTGTGAAATTACTGAGAGTTGTATTACTTGTAAACTTAGGGCGATTAACGGCAGTTATTTTCGGAGGCCAACAGGTACATCAAAGCGGTTAGTCGTATCGAGTTTGGCCAATCTCGCGCGTCAACTAGCTCCTCCCCTTGTTTTCATCCAGTCCTAAATCTGAACCTGAGTTTTGTCATGCCGTTACGCGTGTCTACTCATTGCTGAACCTCTGTATATGTTCTTTTTATTCTATAAATATTTTGAAGTCGAGTCAGTTTGACAACATTTGACAAATTTGTTTAAGAATTCTAAGTTGTAAGGGTTAGTGGTATTATATAACCAGTTTCCTCTACATTGTGTTGTTCTGAAGTCATTAATTACATTTTGTCTATATTGAAAGGAATTTGAATAAGGATTTCGCAATTTTACTTATACTCACTACATTGTTCAACTGGCCGAAGTTGAGAGTATCTCCCAAATTGCGTGGCGTCCCCAGATATATTTCATTCTGTTTTTATTAGTCGAACCCACCTTCTCGACTGAGTTAGTGGCCTCAACTTTTAACTATTCCAAATACATCAGCTTTTCAGTTAATATATATATAATAAATATAAAAGAAAGAAAAAAATTTCTTCGGTATATTCTTTAAAAAAAAAGCGCTAATATGTTCCTCTCAAAATTTCCAGGTCTCTTTGTCCATTAAGATTTTCCTCATAAATGTGATAAGACAACAAATCATTCATTAAAATTGCAAAAACGTTCACCATGAATTTATTTTGGATTACTAACCTAACCTCAATGAAATGTGGATTTTCTGTGCCCAAAAATGTCGATTTCTCCTGTTGGTTATTCCACTTTCATTGAACTTGGTTTCATCAGACCATATAATTTTTTGCAGAATTGTCTCATCTACTTGAAGCCGAATTAATTAATTTTCACAGAAATTTAGCCGCTTGTGAAGGTTAGTTGGTTTCAATTTTTGTAGTCTGTAAAAGAATACGAGTGCATGTTATGTTTCTTAAGGATCCTTTGAATTTAAGTATAACTCAATCCAATATCCATTGATGCAGACTTAATGGAAGCATGTGGATTGGCACGAAAATACGCTAGCTTATTAATTTGATTGTCGTCATCCTCGAGAATTGGTTTACTTCTAGTTTCTATGTATTTTGTTCCTCCAAATTGCAGCAAATTGCTTCTAATCCTTCTAAATTTTGTTTTCCTCATAGGCGCCAAATTTGGAAATTCGCTATTGAATTGCCTGCATGTTCTATCCACCACTTTTTGAAATTCTGTTAGTTCTTGCAAAATCATCAAAATTCAATATATTCCCAAATTATTTCGGAAGAGATGGGTATAGGACATGCTGATACAATTCCATCTGAAATTTGACGCTTCATCTGATGACGATATAAAAATATAAAAATTGGCACGTGCAATTTGAAAAAATTGAGTTATTTTCGACTTTGTGAGTAAAAATAAAGGTGAGTTTGTTCGAAATTCCTAATACGGATCCTCAATACCTTCCAAAATATTTGACATTTTCTGAAACTTGAGGACTTAAAAAAAAATTATGCCTTCAATATTGCTTCAACATATGACACATTTTGTTTTGATGTTACCCCATGACACTGTTTTTTCAAATAGCATACTCTATATCTAAAGAGTTGAATGAGAAGTATATTTTAATACCTTTGAAATGGTATCTAGGTTTCCTATACCTACTCTCAAAGGGTTCGAAGATATTCGAAAGGTTAACCAATTTTAATCGAATACAGTTACTCTGATTCGTTCCCAGAAGAAATAATAGTATTTAATCATTTCATCACATTCATTGAATCAAATTCCATTTTCGAGTTAATTTCAATGAAGGGATGATTCTCAGTAGCGGCAAATCTCTTCAAGGTAATTAAACAATCGAGAACCCTATATTGCATTCCTTGTTCTCCGTTGGTACTTACTTAATCTTAATCATTCATATGTTGCTGTTTAATATTAGGGGCTTAATATACTTGGTATCTACAAATTCTTGGAAAAGGTCGTTGTTGACACCTATTAATACTATCAGGAAAAATATAATGTTAGTCTTAACCAGAAAGGGTTTCGAGTACTTATCAGTGCAAAGTGTTCCCAATTTCATTTTTTACTATCGGTTGACAAATTTAGATTTTAAGCAATTCTGCTATTTAATATACATTTCAAAATGAGGACTTATCCAATACAAGAACGAGTTGATATGATATTATTCAGCGGCAAGTGCCAACAAAACTGTTTTTCAGCGTCAAGAGTTTACTCCGAAATATATCCGAATCAAAGACATCCAGACAGAAATTTTCTACAGAAACTGCTAAAAGCATTTCAGCAAACCTGCAACGTAGCTTATTCAAAATCGAACAGACAAAAGAATATGACAGAAATGAAGAAAACGAATGCGAACGGTGAACAATTCAGTGTAAAGGATCTTATGCAGCTGAACGAGCTTGAGGAGAGGGAAGTAGATTAGGGTGGAGTGGCTGATACGAGTTCAGCGGTTGAGATAGTTTTCATCAATAACCAACTGCGCTCTGAACACGAACACGTCGAAAAAACTGAAACCTCTAGTATTCAGAAGAATCTCAAAGCAATTCAAAACATCTCTAAGAACACCGTGGATTCAAATAGTCAGCGAAGGACAAGACTGCAGTCCTCAACTAGTGGAACTAGATCGTCAGCCAGAGTGGTGAATGATATAAAAAATACGACAGAAACTAGGATTGATGTGTTCAACGGATTCGTTTCTTTTTTGTTTTTTGGTGTATCCCATGAAATTTTTTGTATATATTTAATGATAAGAACTATAGATTAGAGGTGTACTCGATTTTCCAGTGTTGCGGACTATTGTATATTTTGTATTTTGCATTTTGCAATTTTTTTTTGTTCTTCAGATTTCCATTTGTCAGTGCATCATGAAAATTGGCCATTTAAATGTTCGCTCAATAAATCCTAGTTTTGCCGATTTCTCGCAATATGTTTACTCCCTTGATTTCGATGTTATTTAGGTGACGGAGTCTTGGCTCAACCAGGATTTCCCTCACAAGAAATTAAACTTAACGGGTACAGAGAGTTTCGTACCGATAGATATAACGAGAGGGGTGGCGGTTTATTACTTTATATCAAAAATAATTATCAGGTCGAAAGTATATTTTTAGATGTGCAAATGCCAAGTACTACTGAATTTTTGTGGGTTAAAATAAAAATTAATGAAGAGTTAATCCTAATCGTAGCGGTATATAGACCCCCAAATAAAAAAAATCTAAATTAAATAACTTCGTAAGTGATATTGACAGTATGTTAACTTTGTTATCCCCCATATCTGATTCTATAGTATGCCTTGGAGATGTGAATGTCAACCTAATGATATGAATAATCCCTAATCGGACAGATTCTTGTCTTATAATTTTGTACAAGTCATTAAAGAGCCTACGTGGATTACCCTAAGATCTGAGACACTCGTCGACCCAACTTTTGTTTCAGCTGAATTACCTGTTACAGAGGCTGGTACTGATGATGTGGATATTATTGATGATCATCGTTTAACTTTTTGCAGAATCTGTGTAAAGAAGGTATAGTGTAAGGCGACGGAAGTAGTTTACAGAGATTTCGAACATTTTAGTCATGTAGGCTTCTTGATGGATTAGCCTGCAAAGCCATGGCAAAGATTCCTACTTGAACCCAACATTATTAACAAGAAGATTGATTTGTTCAAAAATTTTCTTTTACAGACATTTAATGTTCATGCACTGGTCAAGACTAGGAGAGTTGAATGATGAAGTACGAAACCTTATGAAGCTGCGAACGGCATCCTTGTCCCGGTTCAATCGCTCTGGATCTGAGGCTGATTGGATTGAGTACAAACGTCTTAGGAATAGCCTTCTTGCTTCTATAATAAGGTCTAATAGGAATTTGTTCTATGAGTCGGCCCGGGAGGGACAGTCCTCAGCATGGTAGGCCCTGAGGAGTCTTCATGTCACTACTTCTGGTTTTTCGGATGGGGATCTTTAATCGGGTATGTCCGACCCAGATGCTCTGAATAAACATTTCTCTCAGTTTTATGAGACAAATGATAATAACTGCGAGGAGGTGATTAATTTCTATAGTAACACGCAATTCAAGGTGTCTAATTCTTTCGATTTCCACATCGTGCAAATGGAGTAAGTTTAGAGTGTTTTTGCAGGTATACACACAAAATATTATGGGCTTGACGGTATATCTGTTAGTATGTTAAGGTATGCTTTTTCCTGTGGCTAGTGGCCACATACTTTACCTGGTGAATAGTTGTATATTAGCGAACTGTTTCCCTCACGAGTGGAAGCGTTGCGTGTGTTGTCCGATTCCGAAGAATGACAATGTGAAGGATTTCTCAGATGTTCGGGTGGTAAGCATACTTCCAGTGATGTCGAAGATACTGAAAAGAATGCTTTACACTCAGATCTACAATTATTTTACAGAAAAAGAACTGTTACCTGACTTTCAGATGGGGTTTAGGAAATTTTTCAGCACTAGAACTGCTTTTTCAACTGTCTCTGACGATATTTTCCGTTCTGGATATTCCGATATTCCGTAGATGGAATGCTCATGTTAGTTATGATTCTGTCAGATTTTTCCAAGGCTTTCGATACGATTAATCATGGTCTCATGATTGCTAAGGTTAAATACTATGGTTTCTCTGCAGCGGCTTGCTCGCTCTTGAAGTCTTATCTTACAAACAGGACACAGATCATGAGAGTTGGAGGGGCCACATCTCAAAGTAGTGTTGAAGCTGGCGTCCCCCAGGGTTCAATTTTCGGACTACTTTTATTTATCGTTTACATGGCCGATATACTCTCGAAAGAGCGGTTTTGCTCCAAACAGGCATACGCCGATGATGTCCAGCTGTTACATAGTTTATCTCTTTCACAGGATCAAATCAATCAGGCTCTCCAGAATATCTATGAGGTGGCTTCTTCACACAATCTTGAATTGAATGCTTCTAAAACTATAGCCCTAATTTTCTGTGACAGTCGAGATCATTATAGGGTGATTGAGGATTCTCTAAGGCTACAAATCAGGGATGAAAGTATTGTTTTCTTTGAGTCGGCTACATATCTGGGCATAACGTTCGATAGAGATCTTCGATTTTCCCAGCTTGTGTCAGACATGCTCAAGACTGCTTTCTCCAGACTGAGGATGTTATACAGATCTAGAACATTTCTTTCGTTTGTCACTAAAAATCGATTGTGCGAAAGTTTAGTCTTGTCTTTATTTAAATACTGTGATTTCGATTCATGCAAGAAAGTTCACAAAATAAGAATCCAGCTGGTGCAGAATTGGTGTTGCCGCTTCATTTTTGGTTTGAAGGAAATACGATCATATCTCACACAAGATCAGGGAATTGGGTTGGTTGAAAATGGACTTATGTGTGAAGCTTGATCTAGGATGTTTTGTATTTGAATTAATTAATTTTCCTTCATCAGTTGACTTATGAAAAAGGCTTGTTCCTAGGTCCAGGGCACACTCTAGAAACATAAGGAATAGAAGCACTCTAACTATTCCATCTCATTTGACCGCTAAATTTCAAAGGAGTTTTTCATGCAATGCTGTGTGTTTTTTTTGTTTGTTACTTGAGATAAATTCGAGCTTGCTCAAAATTTTAGCTATATCTAACTGCGGTTAAGAGTAAGAATAGTCCAAGAACTAAACTTCGCCTCAGTTTTTGTGTTTCTCCTTATCATCACTGTAAATACCGCTTGCGGTAACATATCCTGAATAAAGAGAGTTGTGGCGATCGCCGTGAAAAATCCAACTACTAGTCAGCGGGAGATTGTCGATGAAACGGAAATTAGTAGAGGAAGTATATCCAGAATCTTGAAAAACACTGATTCCATCCGTATTATGTTCAGGTCCACCAGGACCTATCGGAAGGGGATTTTGAACGTCCGCTTGAGTTTTGTTTATGGATGTCGGAAAAGATAGGAAAAAATGAACATTTTTCACAAAATAATATTTTCTCGGATGAATGCACTTCTCACAACAACTCCTTAGTGAACCGGTATAATTTTCATTATTACGATGATCAGAATCCATGTGTCTATCGTCAGTCGTATACGCAGCATCTATAGGCGGTTAATACTTGGGGGCAATCATAGGCCCGCATGTAATCGAGATCATTTTTTTCGATGAGCACTTAAATGCAAATATATTTTTGAGGTTTCTTCCTGATCATCTACAAGAATTGTTAAAAGATGTGATGATCGACGTAAGTCGTGGTTCCAATTGAACGGAGCTCAAGCACATTTCACTGCTAATGTACGGAACTTCATTGACACACACATTCCTGATGAATGGATCAACAGAGGTGGATTCCAAAATTGGCCTACGAGATCGCCTGCTCTAGCTTATGTGAAAGGAATTGTATTCCCAACACGGCCAATGACGGCTGACGATATAGAAGAGAGGATAAAAGGAGCATTTCGATCGGTAACACCTGACATGCTAAATAACCTTAGAAGATCATTTGAAGACAGGTTAAGATTGTGTATCGTTCAAAATGTAGACTATTTTGAACATCTTATGTAAATAATGATATGGAAAGTCTTTCCATCTGTATTTTGCAAATGTTTCATTATTGATATTAGGTTTGAAGTAGGAATTACGTACTTAGATACTATGTGTTGTGTTTAAAATATATCACCTACTCGACAGTAGTATATATATATATATATATATATATATATATATATATATATATATATATATATGACAATTTTGTCATATTTATATTCAGAGCAGTATTCTATTCGATGGTTCACCACTTCACACAAAGGAAACTATTAATGAGTAACATTCAGTGTTACTTGACTAAGGTCCGTACACTGGATTTTTCCGGGAGAAAGCCTCTGACACTACTCGTTGGTACATTGATATCATTGTCTGATGACGCTATAGTATGTATATATTCTGGTAGATTGATATATTCTCATAACATTTAACGTTATCCCAATATATAATTATTCCAGGATATGTTTTGATTATAATCATTGCCTGGCAATGGTATTAAATACCGGGTGGTGGATTTATATTTTTCATGAAATCAGTTTGATTGCATGAACAGATATATGGGCAACTCGTCGGGGTAAAACCCTATATATATATATATATATATATATATATATATATATATATATATATATATATATATATATATATATATATATATATATATATATATATATATATATATATATATATATATATATATATATATATATATATATATATATATATATATATATATATATATATATATATATATATATCTATATATATATTATTTGCAATGATTGAGTTCGTAAAATTTGACACTGCCATATGCTTATCTCAATAGCTCTACATAGATTGTTTTCTTGAGTCTGAGCTAGGATCTCACAGTAATAATTCCTGTACGGGTTTGTCACTAATGTCTATCACAATTCTATTCCTTATAACCTCATCTTGACTGTGGTAGGTATTCGTCTTTCCAAGTTCTCTTAGGAAGCTTTCAAACGGTAGTCCGTCTTTCTGTATTAAACTCTTGAACATAGAACTTCCAAATATCATGTTTTGTTTTGCTTCATTGATGCCAGCGATTCGTTTTCTGCAGTAGTGTAAGTGACCTATTTGGCACTTCGAGACTGTCTTTTACAAAAATGAGCAAAGTGGCTATCTGAACTTTTCTGCTTCGATATAGAAGCCTTTCAAAATACATCCAAGTTTTGAGATAATATTTCCCAATTATTTGGTATATTCCTGTTTAATAGAGAAGTTCTAGAGGTCTAATCAAGCCCACTATTTAAACGCGATTCTCTTATTCACGACTTCAACGAGACTATAGTAATACAGTGTAACAGTCCGATTTCTCGAATTAATCATTTATATCTTTTAAACTCAATTTTCATAATTTTATTGATGATCAATCTCACTTCATCAAGTAAATATTCAAACAGTTTGAAATTCGAATTAAGAATCTACAGTTTACGATACCCAATGAAAATTATAGTTATATCCGTAAGGTGTCGCTGCTATTGATCTAGGTTGTTCGCCGGTTAATTGTGAAATCAGTACTTGAAGGCACGTTTTCTCGTTTCTGTGGGAGAACGGAAAAAAGTAACTCATTCTATGTTTCGTTTCCACTTTATTGTTGTGAAGAAATTATGTCGCTTTTTTATTAATTTTTTTGAATATCAATAGTTTTTTGATAGAACCGAGTCTATATAAGTTCGGAATTCATTAAATTCTTTCCCTTGTCCATTCAGAAATCTTCGGAATCATTTGTTATTTTATTGGAGCTGTGTTGTAGCGATTGGAGTCAAAAATTTGCAGAAATTGAAATTGAGTATTTATAGATTTTTCTGGATAAATTCCAATCGTCTGAGGCGTATAAGTAGTCGGTAATTTTGCGGGATTTCCTCGACAACCATTTAGATTAACAAGTGGAGAGATTTCGAATTTTCTTTTGTAAATTAACATAGATCGATATCTGCTATTCCAAGGATTTTTTTTGTTCACCGTCAAGATATTTGAGTTTTCAACTTTATGCCAAACCTTGTTATCGTACGTCTGGGGTAACCACGTTTTTGGGGAAAAAGTCTTGCCACCTAGGACAGTAACGTTGCGAACGATATTCAGCCAAACAAGTAACCTGTAAGCTGTATGATACAGGAATACCAGAAAACTGATGTAAAACACCAAATCAAATCATCGTGGGAATTAATCTCATTGATAAAAGCTAAGTGTTTCTCTTAACCATCAAATTCTTTTTTTTCTATTTTATTTGATTGTTGACACATCTCTATCATTAAATTTCGCTTCGTTGAAGACCTCAGATTATTTTAAATTGAGAATTTGTACTATGTAATTTGAATCCATCTCATCTGAGACTCATTTTTCTTTGATTAGAGTTAGTAAATTATTAATCAGATACTGTGATTTTGGATATTTATCTTGTAATAAAGCTAGTTGATTGAAGTGATGAGTATTATTCCTGAGGCTATAAATATGACCTAGGTTCCAGACGAAGATCTCACAAACTGAGATTAAGGGACTCTGATCTAGCTAGGCATATGTATTAATAGGTAGTGTCAATTGTAATTTTCTTTAACTAGCCTTTTTATAATTTAATGTCATTACACGTCATTAGTTAAGTTTCGTAGTTCCAGTAAAATTGAAATATTTCTCCAATTTTAGACAAAATCAGAAACAAAACCATTACATTTGGCGCCCAACATCAAAGTCTACATTGTCAACTACAAGGAGGTTCATCAGCAGAAAGAGGTTCATTGGAGGAGTGGAGTCAACTCAAAGAGGAATTTTTTTCTTTCTCTCATTTTCTGAAGGAAAACACTTGGAGGATATTGATTTTGGTGAAACGCTTATCAAATTTTGAGTAAGTTATTGTACCCTGTTTCTTTCCTTATTACTGCTTATACTGTTTGTCACCTGGTTTTGCACTGAAATTTGCAGTTACTCAATTTCAGATTCATATTTTGATTGATAATTTTTGTGAACACTTGTATATATAACTCGATATTTAGCTCAAGTAATAATTTTGATCTCTAAAGTTTTTTTTGTCGTTTGGGTATAAGTCTACATTTGCGCTTATTTTTTCTTATCTTTATTAAGTATCTGATTTGCATTAAACACTTGTACAATGGCATCATCCAATTTACTTAAAATAGAGCCTGATAGGTTGGTCAAAGATGAACTTGAGTATGAATTTTCAGTTAGAGGTTTAAAGCCTGAAGGAAATGTGTTAGATCTTTGTAAAATTCTGAGAGGTATCTTAAAACTAGAGAGCGAAGGTCGATCCTTTGAAATGATTCTTAGGACTGATATAGTATCTGAGCTTAATATTTGTCAAGAAAAGTTAGATGAAGTTACTCTTTATTTCAAAGAACCGTTCACAGGTTCTATGCAACGTAAAATTAGGATAAAACTTGCACATCTTCTAGGTCGTACTAAACATATCAAAGTTTCTTCTGATAAAGTTCAAAATGAATTAAGGTCTAAACTTCTCACCTCAGTTATGTCATTTGTCTGTAAATTTATATCTTCCATAGAAAAACCTATTGATCCTAAAACATATGATATCCCTATAGAACTTGAGTTTGAAAATTTATAAAATAAGAAATTATTGTCTTCAACACCTAAAACACCAACAAACAAATCTTCATCTGTTCAAAGTCCAGCTCTCAATGCTTCTGTTCCTGATCCACAAGTAGTGAATTTGTTAGAAAACTTGAATTTATTAGATCCTACAACTAATTTGTTAAGTCTTGGTATAAAATTTTCAGACAGTAAAGATTCTATGAGTTTAAGTGCTTTCTTTGAAAGAATCAATGATATGGTAGAAGCTAGAGGTATTTCTAAAGATTTACTTTTTAGAAGTGCTTATGATTTGTTTGAAGGTGAAGCTTTAATCTATTTTAGAGCAATTAAAAATGAAGTTCAAGACTGGAAAGGATTGATGACGTTATTCAGAGAGGAATTTTGTAGAGATGGTGATACAGGAATTTTTGAGCAAATTAAAGCTAGAACTCAAGGTCAATCTGAAAGTATTGCAATTTATGTTGCTTATATGCAAAATTTATTTGGTCGTTTATCTTTTTTGGTAAGCGAGGAAATGAAGTTAGGTTTGATTGAAACTAGAATCAGACAATAGATCATATCAAATATCAAATGACTTTTGGGTTGAGGGATGACATTGATTCTCTAGATAAATTGATCTTTTTAGGCAGAAAATTAGAAGATACCAAACGTACCATTAATAATTTTGTACCCCCTTCGGCTAATAGAAAATATTTTGAATCAGATCTGGGATATAGGTGTGATTCAGTTGTTAAGAAGTCAGATAACTTGGAAATTGATACACAAGTAACATTTTCTGAAAAATCCTTGGATAGCCAAAATAGAAATAGTCATGATAGCTATAATAGTAGTAGACATGATAGTCACAATAGAGATAGAGCCAATAGTAATTATAGAGATGAAGATATTGGATATAGTGAGAGTAAACGGAGAGAACTTAGGTCAAGATCAAGAAGTAATAGTAGGAGTAGATATCTTTATAAATCTAGATCCAGAGATAATTCTGTCCGACGTTATTATTGTTCGGAAACACAGTGTCATAATCCTAATTCTTCAAGTAGTGGTAAATTCGATAATCGTAATTATGATAATTCTTCGGGAACTAAAAGATTTGATAGTTATAACAGAAATTTTGTAGATCGAAACATTTCTAATAGAAATCATTTTGATAATTCAAACAATAGATTAAGTAGCAACAACAATAGGAATATATCTTTTAGTAGGGACAGAAACCAACGATCATCAAGTAGAGATAGGTTTTCAACAAATACACACTCTAATTTCCAACATTTTCCAATTCAAGGAATAGTAGGATAGATTCGTTCAGAAATCCTAGTAATACTTTTGAGCCCAATGATAATACTAGAGTTGTTTGTTACCATTGTCAACGTCCTAATCATTTTGCGAAGAACTGCACAGTCAAGTCTAAAAGATGTTATTCTTGTGGCAATTTGGGTTTCACTGAACTAACATGTCCAAAATGTAATCATTTAAACTAAATAAGAAGTCAAGTGTTAACCGAGCTAAGACTTCTGGTATTTCATCGGTTAATAGTAATAATTTAGATAGTCAAAATCTTCAGTCAGTGAATCAACATATTTCAATCTTAGATTTCAGTAAAATTAATGAACTTAGATTTCAATGTTCAACTCCAGAAATAGAAACTTCCAATAAGAAACACAAACCTGTTCTTGATTATATCCTTGAAAAATCTTCTGAAGGAGAATGCCCTTACATTTCAGTTAATATCTATGGTAAAGAAATTAAAGCTTTGTTGGACAGTGGCCCAAACCAAGTATTCATTAATGAACATACTTTTCAGATATTAAATAACTTAGGTATTGAATTGTTGACCGACAATATTCCAACTTGTACAGTAGCTAACATCCAAGAGTTGAAGTGTTCTGGATATGTCACAATTCCAATCAATTTGCAGGATAAAACGCATGTTTTCAATGTACGTATTACCTAACTTACGTCACAATATAGTTCTAGGTACAGTTTTTTGGGTTAGAATGGGTATAATTCCGGATTTGAGAAAAGGTTGCTGGTATTTTGAAAATGAAACACATTCTATTGATAATTTAACTTCGTCTATCCAAACATCAAACGATCTAACATTAGGTCAACGTGAAAAATCAAATTCAATTATTGATAAGTACTTTGTAGCAGTTAAAGATATTCCGTTAGGATATACTTATGTTATAGAACATGAAATTGTAACGAAAAGACAACCTATTAAGTCCAGATATTATTCTGTCAGTCCATTTGTTCAATTAAAAATTGATGCAGAACTCGATAAAATGTTAGAACTAGACGTAGTGGAACCTTCTGATAGTGGATGGAGTAGCCCAATTTTAATGTTTCCTAAGGAAGACAATTCTTATCGATTTTGCGTTGATTTTCGTAAAATTAATGCGGTTACAGAAAAATGTGCATATCCCTTACCTCACCTATCAACTATTCTCGACTCCTTAGGTAATTCTAAATATTTAACATCACTTGACATGAAAAATGCATATTGGCAAATAAAACTTGCAGAGAACAGTAAAAAGTATACTGGTTTTACAATTCCAGGTCGTGGTTTATATCAATTTAAAAGATTAGCATTTGGTTTGACCAATGGTCCTGCTACTTGTCAAAAATTAGTGGACAAACATTTTGGTCCAGAATTAGCCAATAACGTATTTAAATATTTGGATGATATTGTTATTTGTACATCAGATTTTGATTCTCACTTAGTCATATTGGAGAAAGTCCTAAACAGGTTGTTTAAAGCGAATTTGATTCTTAATAAAGAGAAATGTTCATTTTGTAGATCAGAGCTTGAAATTCTCGGACATGTCATAAATAGAGACGGATTAACAGTAGATCCTGAAAAGGTTTGCGCTATAGTCAATTTTCCGCGTCCTAAAACACCAAAAGAAGTAAGACGTTTAATAGGTATGGTCATGTGGTATCATAAGTTTCTTCCTGATCTGTCTACGATAGTCGAACCATTAACCAAGCTTACTCGTAAAAATGTAAAATTTAATTGGACACCTGAATGTGAACAAGCATTCATAAAAGTCAAAGATAGCTTAATAAATGCACCTATTCTATCTTGCCCAAATTTTAATTATGAATTCATTCTACAATGTGATAGTAGTAGTTATGGCTTAGGTAGTGTACTTTCTCAATTTTATAACGACAGAGAACACGTTATTTGTTACCTTTCCAGAAGTTTGACTCGTTCAGAACGAAATTTTTCAGTTACTGAACTTGAATGCTTGAGTGTTCTTTGGTCAGTCGAAAAACTTAGATGCAATCTTGAAGGTGCTCCTCATTTCACAGTAATAACAGATCATCATAGTTTGGTTTGGTTAAATAATCTTAAAAATCCTCATGGTAGACTAGGTCTATGGGCTTTAAGGCTCCAACAGTATAACTTCTCAATCATACATAGACCAGGAAAGAATCATTATGTTCCAGACTGTTTATCTAGAGCAATACCCGAAAATTACGAACTTTCAGAAATTTATACGCCTACTAGTAATGATCCATGGTATAATAAACTTTTGTTACAAGTTAGGGAAGATCCATTAAATTTTCCAAATTTTCGTATATCTGAAAATGGTTATTTATACAAGAATAGGAGTACAAATTTCAACAATGCTGGTTCTTGGAAACAACTCTTACCCAAAGAAAATCGTCAAGAAATATTACGTAAATATCATGATAATCCTATTTCAGGAGGACATTTTGGAATTTTCAAAACTTTTCATAAAATCTATTCAAATTACTTTTGGCCAGAAATGAAACAAGACATTACCAAGTTTGTAAATAAATGTAGAATATGTGCTGCGCATAAGCCTGAACAGAAACTCAAATCAGGGGAAACGGGAACTGAACCTAAAGTAAATAGGTGTTGGCAATACATTGCATTAGATCTCATAGGTCCATTTCCACGTAGTTCTAATGGCCACCAACATGTTCTTGTAGTTTGTGATTATTTTAGTAAATTTACTTTGCTTTTTCCAATTCGTAAAGCCATTGCTTCAACAATTGTAAAATTGTTGAATTGCTTAAATGTGATAACGGAGTCCAATTCAAAAGCAAAGAGTTCTGTAAACTATTAAAATAGTATAATGTAAAACCTTTTCATAACCCATTGTATCATCCAGAACCAAATTTTTTCTGAAAGAGCAAACCGTGTAATTGGTACTATAATTTTTAGTTATATTGAAAAAAATCACAAAACTTGGGACAAATACTTAGCTCAACTTGGTTGTGCTTATAGAACTGCTAAACATGAAGTAATTCAGAATACACCCTAATTAGTGAACTTTGGCTTGGAAATGATCATAAATGGTAGTGATTATGGTATCGAAAGGGAAAGAAATAGTATCGTTGAAAATTCTGTACATAGTGATCAAATGAAACCTGAAAAAGTAGTAGAACTTCGGAAATTGAGAACCTTTGTTGAAGAAAGATTAAAATCGGCTCTTGAAAAAGCTAAACACACTTATAATTTAAGACATAGACCACAATCTTATAATGCTAATGATTATGTTTGGGTGAAAACACACCATCTTTCCTCTAGTATTAAGGACTTTAGTGCAAGACTCGGACATAAATATGTGGGTCCTTATAAGGTGAGAAAGAAACTTGGTATTAATACTTATGAAGTTGAAGATGAGTCTGGAAATTCATGTATCACAACTCAAACCAGACGAAACTTTAGATAATTAGTTATATAGTGATAATTTATGTGATTTTTCTGGTATATATATATATATATATATATATATATATATATATATATATATATATATATATATATATATGTGTATATTTTATATAGTCTATTCTTTCAATAGTTCAAAGGGATGGCATTTCTTTCCAGAAATTAAACAAAAAAATTTCAATTTTTTCTTCTGGGGAACAAGGGAGGTATGCAACAGTCCGATTTCTCGAATTAATCATTTATATCTTTTAAACTCAATTTTCATAATTTTATTGATGATCAATCTCATTTCAGCAAGTAAATATTCAAACAGTTTGAAATTCGAATTAGGAATCTACAGTTAACGCTACCCAATGAAAATTATATCTATATCCGTAAGGTGTCGCTGCTATTGATCTAGGTTGTTCGCCGGTTAATTGTGAAATCAGTACTTGCAAGAAGATCGTTTTCTCGTTTCTGTGGGAGAACCGAAAACAGTAACTCATTCTATGTTTCGTTTCCACTTTATTGCTGTGAAGAAAATAATGTCGCTTTTTTATTAATTTTTTTGAATATCAATAGTTCAGTCAATAGTGGTTTTTGATAGAACCGAGTCTATATAAGTTCGGAATTCATTAAATTCTTTCTCTTGTCCATTTAGAAATCTTCGGAATCATTTGTTATTTTATTGGAGCTGTGTTGTAGCGATTGGAGTGGAAAAATTTGCAGAAATTGAAATTAAGTATTCATAGATTTTTCTGGATAAATTCCAATCGTCTGTGCGTATAAGTAGTCGGTAATTTTGCCGGATTTCCTCGACAACCATTTCAATTAGCAAGTGGAGGGATTTCGAATTTTCTTTAGTAAATTAACCTAGATCGATATCTGCTATTCCAAGGATTTTTTTTGTTCACTGTCAAGATATTGGAGTTTTCAACTTTATGCCAAATCGTGTTATGGTATGTCTGGCTCACACTTGTGTTTTTTTCTGACACACAAAATTATAGATATAAGCATACAGTGTAAATACAATCATAGAAAAAATTTTTTATATATATATATATATATATATATATATATATATATATATATATATATATATATATATATATATATATATATATATATATATATATATATATATATATATATATATATATATATATATATATATATATATATATATATATATATATATATATATATATATATATATAAAAAAAATTTTTTCTATAATTGTATTTACAATAAATGCTTCTATCTACAATTTTGGTGTGTGTCAGAAAAAAAACACAAGTGTGAGCTCAGGAAATGTAACAGGGGAACCATACTATCTTGATATGATTCAATAAACGAGTGAAAAAGCCTGATGAAAAAACCCGTTTCCCTGTCGCTATTGCACTAGCAATAGCTTGTCTGTTTATGTTGTGTTAGTGTCGTGTATACATAAAGAGTTCCAATGATATTTCTGCTTAGCCGCTTCATTCTCTCTTGCATTCCATGATTTCCAAACGAAGACAAGGGTGTAACATTCCAGTTCAGAGTAAAATCTAAAATTCCAAAATAGAGATCTTAAGTTTTACTAGAAGACCTCAGTTATTTGAACAAAAACTCTATTCGACTATTGAAGGAGTAGAGAAGGTGAAAGTCTTAACATCCGAAACATATAATTTGTAATCTACCGAATGTGCATAATGTTAGATTCATCATATTCGACTGGTTCTGAGAAATGTATATGACATGATACATTTTATCTAATGAGGCACATTTTATGAATATCTAGGCTCAGTTGATTTAACGTAACTCTTTTTTCTAAAGAGGAGTTTAGGGTGTCTATACCTTAATTTTGATTGGATTTCCGTTAAAGGATTTTGTATAATTCCTCTGTTACCACCTGTTTTACTTTTAGACATGCGAAACATTTGTTCAAAATTATATAAGATAAGAAAGTGAAAATTATAAAATAAATCGATATAGTATACAAACTCATATTACTAAATTGAAACTTTTTTGTTTGAATTGAGTCAATTTCATTTCTTGTGTGATCGAGTTGTAATTTTACAGTTTTCAAATTATTAAAATTTGTGTCCAAATACCTTGTTTAAGGTTTGACCTTCGTAAAATTGATTTGAAATTTTAATGTTTGTTTGTTTGTTTTTCCTTTAACGTGCTCTATTTCTGCCTTTCGGCTAATGACACGCCGGGGAATTCTGTCACCTCACTAACCCGGGAATTTTGCCGAACCCCTCTCGTGTCGAGGGAAGGGATCTTTAATGACCAACACATCTCTGTTAGACAGGACCGACAGCTTTACATCTCCTCCGAAAGATGGTCACTCAAGCGATTCCCAGAATCCGAAAAATCGCACCGACTTTGTGGGGATTGAACCCAGGTAACTCTGCGTAGGAGACGAGCATCATATCCCATACGCCACCGAGCCGGCTATTTTAATGTTTGGTAAACTGATTTAATGGGAGGTACACTATCGCTCACATTTTTCACACGTAATTATTCACTTTCAGCTCACATGTTGCTGGCAGAGAGATAACATCCAAGTTCCGTGTAATACGAATTTTTCATCATTTTGTCACATTTAACAGCTGCCTTAGTTGCTATCACCATATAATAGTTTCTTGATAATTTTTGAAACTTGAGCTGCTTTAATTTGGTGATTATTGGTTTGCAGTTCTTGTAGTTGTTGAAACTAACCAGATCTACTTCAAACGGATTACCTTGCGTAATTGGAAGCATTGTTTCTTCACATAGAAAACTCATTTGGTATACATATCTGAAGACTCATCCATGAGGGTATATTGCAGTTCACTTGAGGAGAGGAATTTCGATTAAGGAATGATCACTTTGAAGGAATTCTCGGTGGAAATGGAAAGTTGATATAGTTCAAAATAATTATAGTCGTTCAAGTCCACAATTGAAATTTCTTAGACGAATTTTATCTGATATTTAATGATATATCCCCTCCGTTTGGTTAAGGTTGTCAGTGATTGATTTCCAAATGGTAATCAAACAGTTGATAAAACCTCTTTTGCTTGATTCGATTTTAATGATTATTTGATCAAATTTTTGAATAGTGTCTTAAATTTTGTGTTCTTATACGTATTTATAGTTATGAATTGTCCTCATTTAGCTTCGTCTGTAAGTTGAATTATGGAAATTATTGTTTTTTATGATAAGTAAAAGCTTATTAAATCGATTACTTAAATTAGTCAAATCAAATATTTGAATTAATGTCCAATACTTAATAATATTTTTGGTTATTCCCAATATTAATAGTAACATTCCTGGATTGTCTTTTATTTCCCTGAGGTTTATTCCGGAATACTTTGTGAGCAAGCCGGCTGCGGCGAAGATTGCGAGGTTGATGGACCTGGAACAATGGGTTGTGTTAAATTTTTTAAATATATTTTTCGGATTATATTTTGTTCCGATTTGTTACCTCCTAGTCTTTGAATAAGTTCGTTATTTCAAGGTAATAACTTGGTTATGGTGAATGGTGAATTTTTCACCTGTCTTATTACGAGCATATTTGTAACTTTTCTCGTATACCGCCTGCCCTTCAATAAAAGGATTGTTGACGTTACGATTCACTATATGAACTACTCTTTCTCTAATTGATGTTAAATTTGCGTTTGCCTTATCATAAAGAAGTGCTAATTGTTCTTTGTCTTTTTGTAAGTAATCGCTATTCATTTGTTTCTCACACAAAATGTCATGGGGGTCCCTTAATTTCGTTTGACCGAAAGTTCATTCGGGGGGAGTGAGTTTTGTAGCGGAATGAATAGTATTATTATAAGCTATTATTACATATTTCATTATTATACTTATTGAATCTTTTTATTCGATTCTTAGAATTCTACAGTGTTTTGAGATCGTTGAGTGAAATATTTCGATAGTTCCGTTTGAATCTGGGTGGTGAGGTGTAGTGAGATATACTTTTATTCTATGTGTGTATTTAACTACATTCCCAAAAATTACATTCCCTGATCTGAACAGAAGAAAACCGGGGTTCCATAAAAACAAAAGTATTGCAATAAACCCTGGAATACATCAACGGCATTTTTTGATTGGACTTCTATACCTGACCTAATTTAGTGAAAGCTTGTACAACTGTTAAATTTCGCATTTTCTGAGGTAAAAATATCTAAATGAATTTTTTCAAAAGGTTTCTTGGATCTATCCGTTAACATTATCTCTATCCTTGGTGGATTACGTTCATATTTACTCCGTTTACATATTTCACAATTTGCATGTTCTTGCATAAGTGTTGATGTTGATTTTGTATAACTTCTTCTATGAGATCTCAATCCTCCAGAAATTCTATTGGTTCGGTACAATAAATAAGTTCAGGTCCGTCCATGTTAAATATTTCATTTACTGCAGTACTGAACGTTTGAACAAATTCTCCGATGTGAAATAAAAATAATATCTTTTCTTATCTGCGGTGTATTCTTTCAGAAAATTATTGATTTCATTCTCATTGTTATCTCTGCTTACTTTGAATCTGTAAATTTCGTGAATGAATTAATCATTTGGTTTTGAATCAATTACATCACTCGAAACTTTTATAGGGGATGAATCTTCAACTGTTGAATTAGACGAATGTACAGTTTGTTCATCTACATTCATTTCTAAGTTTCCTTTCTCCTGATATAGTGGGTCTTCCTCCGTATCTGAGCCGACAGTATCCAGATCACGTCGTTTTTCTAATCGTTTATTTTATCATTTTGATTTTCGGGGTCCAGTTTTTTTCAATAAGTCTTCCATGTCCGATAATCTTGCGATTTCTTCAGCATCCACGTTGTTCGTTAATGATTCGGATTTTAGAGTATTTAGTCTAATTATTGACAATGCATCCGATTTTTATTGATTGAACCCTTCTTACATACCAATTAGTAATCATATGCTTCTAGGCGTACTATTCATCCCTGTAACTTTGAATTCGGCTCTTTTAATTTTGACTGCCAGACCAAAGGTCGATGAACTGTATCGATGAAAAAATTCCTACCGTATAGGTATGGTCTTGAATATTTTACAGCCCAGAAGCTCTTTTTCGATAGTGCAATATTTTTCTTCTGATTGATTTAATGTTCTTGAAGCAAAACATATTGGTTTGCTAGATGCAATTGGCCCTTGGGACAGTGTTGCTTCGATGGCAATCTAAGAAGCACCTGTAGTCACCACAAATGGTTGGTTGAAGTCTGGATAATGTAGAATTGGTGGGTTTGTCAGTATTTTCTTTCACCTATTAACTGCAGTGAGATAATATTTAGAATGTTTGATTTTTTTGTCCATTCTTCAAACACGATGACAGTGGTTTAGTTATTCCTGCGTAATCTTTGCGGAATTTTCGATAATATCCTGTTAAGCTTAGAAATCATTTTAGTTCAATTACTGTCTTTGGAACTGGGTAATTGATCACGACATCAACCTGCATTGGATTGGGTGTAAGCCTCTCAGTTGTTATGACGTGTCCTAAGAACTGTACTTCTTTCTTGATAAAGTCACATTTATCCATCTGGAATTTTATATTTGATTTCCTCAGCCGATCGAAGACTTTTGTTAGTTTTTCTATATGCTCTTGTAGTGACGCAGAAAAAATTACTATGCCGTCTAGCTACACTGCGCAAGCTCCACTCATTATGCCTCTTAGTACATTATCCATTACTCTTTCAAACGCTTGAGGTGCATTTTCAATTTCAAAAGGCAGTATTTTATATTCCTAATGTCTCCTTGGTGTGGAAGAAGCAGTTTTAGGAACATACTTCGGGCGTAACTCTATTTGGTGAGATCCTGAGGCCAAATCCAACGTATTAAAATATTTGCATTTCCCCAATTTATTAAGTATGTCTGTGATATTTGGTAATGACTATTGACTCAATACTCTTTTGGTTAACCAGTCTGTTGTCAACGCAGAGACGATATTTCCATTCTCTAGAAGCATGAAAATGACACGTGGGTAAATCTGAAAGGGATGTCAGAGAGGGAATTCTTCAAAGTGAAAGAATGGTTCGAGTTCAACAAACTAACATTAAATATTCGTAAGACTAAATACATACCATTTACGTCCTATTCGTCAGGTGCTCCTGAACTGGGATATTTTCATATTGATGATAAAACACAAATTCTCGAAACGAAAGAGATCAAATATTTAAATATAACCATAGATCAAAATCTAAAATGGGATAAACCTATCAATATTCCAGTTGAGAAATTGAGAAGCTTTTTATTTGAGTTCAGATATTTGACAAAATATATATATATATATATATACATTCCTTACCTGCAGATCCTCTACTTTTCACTCATTCAATCACAGATAACATATGGTATATAGGGCTGGGGCGGAGCATATGAGTGCCATATGAAGATGTTTTAAACGATTCTGAAAATTATTCACGGAGAACATATGCTCAAGCTCAGAAACATATCGCCTATCGGGATTACTAGACCCCTAACAACTTTTTTCTAAAGAAATACTCTCACGCATCTTTGATGGAATACTATTGGTTACTTTGAAAAGCCACCCATACTTCTCTAAAGATAAACCATCGCAGTTTGAAACAACACGTGCCTCAAATAGAATTGGCCAAAGATCCTACACCTATACAGCACCCCGAATATATGCCGCTCTACCAGAAGCAATTAAAAAATCAGGAAATATCAGAAGTTTCAAAAAAAGTGCGAAGCAGTGGATCCTCGAAACTGGAAGAGTTGCTGTTTTTGAAATGATTAATAACTAATCTGAAATCGATGATGAGAAAAACTGTGAGAGACATAATATTATTAAATAATGAGTGAAATACCTGAACGAAGACAAAAAAGAATTAACAAAGAACTCGGTAATGGATGAAAAAAACCAAATTTTGAGAGCAACCCCCCCAAACATAGACTTCAATCCCGAATATGGTCAAAACTGAACCGAAAAATGTAATTGAAGAGAGAAAAGAGAGAAAAAATTTTTTATTCAGTTATATTTGAAATTTGAGGTCATGAAGAATTAAGATTTTGTTGGTTGTTAACATCGCGTACAGACTTCAGTCTCGGTGATTATTTGTTTATTCAAACTGGTTTTTTTGTATTTTCAATTAATTAAATTAGATTATTATTATTATTATTATTATCTCTTTTCTTAGGAACTACTACGACTGGACTGCTCCGTGGACTATTTGATGGTTGAATTATTTTGCTTTTTAGAAGTTCACCTATTTGATTCTTTAGTTCTCTTTGTTGGGCTACAGACATTCTGTAGGCCGTCCTAAATATGGGTGTTTTATTTCTCATTCTGATTTCATGCTTAACTATATTCGTCAAATTTAAAGGTATTTTGGAACAATGAAATTCGCCCTTGTACTCGTGACATAATTTTCAGATTGAGTTGTTTTCTTCTTTGGTGAGATATTCTAAATGAAGATTTTAAAGATTTTATTTCAACAAATTATTAACAATAGAATTTTTTGCTGTACTGGAAACATTTGGTGATTCTATTACCTTGTTAGTATGTTCTGAATAAATTTCGATAACATCAAGGGGTCAGATGCTCCATTGAGTGTTTTTCCATTACTGTTTGTAATGGTAATCAAAGCCTCATGATTTCCAATATTTACTAAACATTGTGAAATTCCGATATCGTCAGCTAACCTAGTGTATTCAATGATACCTTGATGTAGATTATGAGATTTTATTGGCAATCGTACCACGCTTCGTTTTTTATGCTGGAAGATTGATTATACGATTATCAATTTCAAAATATCGGGTTGTTCCGAAAGTAATTTAATTTTTTCCTGACAGTGGATTTAATTGTATTTTTCCGCCCCCAACTTCACACTTAAACCGTATAATTTTTATATGCTTTGAGAGCTCATATAGCAAGGCTTGTGTGTGAAAGGTCCGAATTAATTCTACGAAGTAGTTCTTGCTTGGTGACTTTTTGAATATAGAGACCGATAAACAGCATTTTCGACATATCTTACTGTTTTACTACAGAACGTGTAAAAATGCTGTTCAAGCCAGAAAGAAATTGACCGTTGTGTATGGAGAAAGTGTGTTGACAGTACACCAGTGCCAGAACTGGTTCGCTAAATTTCGATCCGGCAATTATGATGTCGAAGATGAACCACGTTCGAGAAGGCCGATTGGAGCTGATAAAGACGCGATAAAGGCATCAGTTGATGCAAACAGGCGAATAGCAACACGTGAGATCCGATTGAGATTGAATTCATCAAATTCAACAATTTATGACTACTTGAAAGGGCTGGGATTATCCTCGAACCTTGATGTATGTTCTCTCTGAAAGAAATCTGTGTCGCTGCATTGACGTCTACGATTTACTTCCCAAATGTCACGACAATGATCCGTTTTTGAAGCGCATCGTTACTGGGGACAAAAATGGGTTGTATACAACAACAACAAATGCAAGAGGTCATGGAGCAAAAAAGGTGAACCGGCTCAAACCATTTCCAAGGCCGATATTCACCAGAAAAAGATTATGCTGTCTGTTTGGTGGGATTTTAAACGAATCGTTTGTTTTGAGCTTTTACCAGATAACACAACGATTAATTCGGTAGTCTACTGTCATCAGCTGGACAATCTGAACGATGCACTTCAACAAGAAAGGCCAGAACTAATCAACAGGAAAGGTGTAGTGTTTCACCAAGACAACGCGAGACCTCACACAAGTTTGGTCACTCGCCAAAAGCTTTTACAGCTTGAATAGTCACAATGCCACATCCACCATATTCACCAAACCTGGATTATTATTTGTTCCGGTCACTCCAAAATTTTTTAGACGTTAAAACCTCAAATGGGGAGGTCAAAAACCACCTCGATCAGATTTTTGTCAGCAAAGACCAAAAATTTTATGAGCGTGGAGTTATGCTACTACCAGAAAGCTGGTAAATGTGTTAGACCAGAACAGTCAATATATAATTCAATAAAATATTTGTTTATTATACGAAAAGTCTCTCTCATTTCCACAAAAAAAAAAAAATTGCTTTCGGAACAACCCTTTATATCATAATTGGTCCATGTTTTGTATATAATACATTTATCTTCAAGTCAATATTTGCGCCTACATATTTTAATAAATCCATACCAATTAATCCATCATATTCCGATTCAAACTCAAATATATGGAAATTTAAATATTGGTTCGTTTTAAAATTTTGAGTGAAGGAATACGAACGACGTATTTACGATAGTTTTTCTGATGTGTTGTTTTAACAAAGAAAGGCATATACTAAACAAAATTTGTATAAAATTTATCTCTGTTTTTGGACTCATTAATGTTTTAGAACTTACTGTATCTATCCTAAATTTTAATTCAACTAGGGGAATTTGAATGCATGGCAAACTGGAATTAGTTAGATTGTGTACATTTATCAAGGTGGTTTTTTGGTTCCGATATTAACTTAAAATTTTCTGGATATTCTTCAAAATATTCATTTTCTCCAAAGTTATTCACTTCGCCTCTTTCTTGTGTTGAATATTCCGATGGTTCATCCCAATAATAATTTTGTTCACAAGAACAACCGAGATTAGGTGTATGATCTAAATTATTATCGACTTTCTGTTGAAACAGTTCTTCTGATATGAATTTTGGCTGATTCGGAATTTGCACCTGAGTTTGTGGTTTAACGGAACGTCTGGTGGTAGCTGAAGACCTTTTCATAGGCTCTCCTCTATCTTGTCTAAAATAGTAAGATCTATTATGTGCAAAACGTTGCCAATTATTAGAGGATGAATTGAAAGTTCTACACACAGGCATCGGATAAACCGAATTGAAAGTTCGCGGGGGTGGATTTGGATTTATAGGTATAGCATTTTGGTTACTCAATATCGGGTATTGAACGGGCATAGGTATTTGCTGAATATTAAAATGATTCACTAATAGTCTGTGATTTGCAGCTAAATTATATTTCGCATACGAAAAGTTCTCCTCCTCTATTACGAAACTAATTGCTTGTTCTAAATTTCGAGGGTTACTCAATTGGTAAATTTAACTTTAGTGCTTTAAGGAAAGCTTTCAAAGCTTGACCCTCATAGATGTCCCTCTTAATCCCATGAGTTTCCGCATAATTTTCTGTTACATTTATTTTTGTTTAAAGTAAGCTAAGCAAATTTTGACACCTACTTCCAAATATTACTTCATTTTCATTTTTTCTTGTCTTATGTGCAACATATACCCTACTAAACAATTCTCATCTTTCTGATCTGAAAAAAATTGTAAAAGCAAATTTTCAATACTTATTTAATCTCCTAAATTTTAAGTTTACTTATTAGAGCCCTCAATAAAAATTCATTTCGTGGATTAGCCTGATTATTTCTGTCTGAAAAAATTATTGAGTACACATTAGACTGAATGAAAATACCCAGAGTCGTGTGATTTCCCTCAAATTCCAGAATTGATATTTTTGAAGTTGTGGAACGGTCATTTTTTCTATTACATTTGCAACCCTTCTAATCGGAGTCCTATCTCAAATATTATTCTGACACATAGAAATTGAGTTCAAAAATTTTTAACTTAACTTTTTAACTTTAACTTATTGCTATAGATTGCCCTTTCAGGACGGTTAGTCGCATTAGATTTAGGCATATTCCACTTTAATATAATTATATTATTCGATTATATAATAATCGATCAATTAAGGAATCGAAACGGGTGTAACCTATTGAAAATTTACAGTCAATTTGTGTAACCCAATACAGAAGTGCTATTCCTTTTATTAAAAGGTATAGCACCTTTTAAAATAATAATAATAATATGTATGGAGTTCTCGCTTAACATTGGTGAAACATAATGAATAAATGATTGGTTCATCACTTGGCAAAGGTTTCACAAATATTTATTGAAATACTCGACGTATGTTTTGGGTTGTTAGCCTATTATCAAGAGTAATACAATACTCAATTCAGAATGACTGAATTCACTTATATACTGGGCGATTCACCAGTGGCGCGGTGCTCTGTAGCTCGTACAGTCTTGAAGATTTCATTTTTGTTCGAACGGTAATGTTTTAGAAAGTAAGAATCTACTTCAGCAATTTATTTTGCAGTTAACAGAGTGTCCCAGTTTTTTATGAAAAATCTTGAGTGGTTTCTTCAGATTGGAAGACAACTTTTTTGTTCAAGATTCAGGAGCGGCCTAAACTCTGCTATAATGTGTTTTTAGGTAATAAGTTTTTCTGGTGAGTATTTCCGTCACAATATTTTTTTTTCGTAAAAATTCATAAAAATAGGCTCTCACATCATCGCATGCTCCTTCGGCCAGAGAGGATGAACACTTTTTTCCTTTCGTTTTCTCATTGTCCAAGGATAGCTTCATTGATGAATTGAGATAGATTACACTCATTATATACAGGAGTGACTCAACAAAATTATTGAGTATTGTAATTTCAAAAATATCGTATCTTGGTTTTTCAGATGGATCATCCTGTATTTTATTATTCATGTCAATGCATAAAATATTGTGCTATATTTTTGCAGCAGTAACCTTATCTTTATCTTCGATTATCCTCGAAATATTCGATTATTTGTAAAAATTTTTGATGAAAATTCTACAAACCGTATCAAACTCATCAACATGCATCATTATTCGCACAGAAGTTTTTTTCTGTAATGATTCAAGTAGTAAAAATGAAATCTTATCAAGATAATTATTTTAACGAACGATAAAATAAAGATGATCAAAATGTATGTGTTGACATTTTTTTTTCATTTCTGCCTTCAGTCTAGGGTCTGGAAATATCATATTTTGCATTTTACATGGTGAACTTATCAGTATTTTGTTATTAAACATTGTTAAAGTGAGGTTTGAACCCAATTCTCTCAATTGACTGCCATAAAGTTCTCCAAAGAAGAAATGGTTGATATGATTTTTATTCTGGGTAAGTGTGATAGAAATTCTTCCTTTGCAAGTAGAGTTTATGCACAAAGGTTTCCTGATAAGAAGCATCCTGATGCAAGATGCTTTGAATTACTTCTAATTAAATTAATCGAAACGGGTAATATCGCTCACAAAAAACATGAATAACCAGAAACTGCTACAGCTGAAGACAACCAGTTATCAGTTTTGTTGACAGTGACAGAGGACCCATATAAAAGCCGAAGAGAGATTTCCCAGTTAACAGATATAAGTCAAACTTCCGTCCAGAGAATATTGAAAGTGTATAAATTTCATTATTACGCCACGAAAAATCCACACCTCATGAGACAAATAGATCACCAGCATCGTTGATCCTTGAATGTATGGGCCGTTACAGTAGATGGATATCTAAATGGGCCGCACTTTTTCAACGGGTACCTCAATAGTGAAATGTATTTCTGCAGTCCCAATATATATATATATATATATATATATATATATATATATATATATATATATATATATATATATATATATATAGTTGGTGATTGGTGATTCACCATTGGCGTGCTGCTCTGTAGCTCGTACTTTCTTGAAGATTTCATTTTTGTTCGAACGGTATTGTATTTTGAAAGTAATAATCTACTTCAGCAATTTATTTTGCAGGGTGTCCCGATTTTCTATAAAAAAATGTTGTTTTAGTGAGAGGCTTCGTCACAATTTTTTTTTCCGTAAAAATTCATGAAAATAGGCTCTCACTTTATCGCATGCTACTTCGGCCAGAGAGGATGAATACTTTTTCCTTTCGTTTTCTTTTTGCCCAAGGATAGCTTCATAGATGAATTGCAATAGATTATCCTCATTTGATGCAGGAGTGACTCAAAAAAATTATTGAATATTGTAATTTTGAAAATATCATATCTTGATTTTTTCAAGAGGAACATGCTGTATTTTATTATTCATGTCAAAGCATAAAATATTGTGCCTTATTTTTGCAGAAGTAACCTTATCTTTATCTTCGATCATTTTCGAAATATAAGATTATTTGTGAAAATTTTGATGAAAACTCTATACAGTGTTTCAAACTCATCAACATGCATCATTATTTGCACAGAATTTTCATTTTACTGTCATTATTCAAGTAGTAAATAATGAAACCTAAACAAGATAATTCTTTTAACGAATGATAAAATCAAGATGATTAAAACGTGAATAGAGGTATATGTTGACAGTTTCTTTTATTTGTGCCTTCTGTCAGGTCCCGGACATATCATATTCTGCATTTTACATGGTGGACTTATCAGTGTTTCGTTATCAAACATTGTCAAAGTGAGGTTTGAACCCAATTTTCTCAATTGTCTGCCATGTTTGTTCCACAAAGAAGAAATGGTTGATATGGTTTTCATTCTAGGTGAGTGTGATACAAATTCTTTGTTGGAAAATTAAGTTTATGCACAAATGTTTCCTGATTCTGGCATTCTGATGCAAAATGCTTTGAAAATTTCTAATTAGATTTATCGAAAGGGGTAATATCGCTTACAAAAAATATGAAAAACCAAAAACTGCTACAGCTGAAGTCAACCAGTTATCAGTTTTATTGACAGTGATATAGGACCCATATAAAAGCCAAAGAGAGATTTCTCAGTTAACAGATATAAGTCAAACTTCCGTTTAGAGAATCTTGAAAGTGAATAAATTTCATGCATATCATGTACAGCTGCACTGGAACTGAACAATCAAGACTATGAAAATCGAATCAATTTTGGCAATTGGGCATATGACAAAGTAACGGAAAATCCAAATATGTTTAGCAGAGTTCTTTTCTCGGACGAGGCAAATTTCCACAAGAATGGGCACAACTTTCATTATTACGCCACGGAAATTCCACACCGCATGAGACAAACAGATCACCAGCATCGTTGGTCCTTGAATATATGGGCCGCTATAGTAAATGGATATCTAATTGGGCCGCACTTTTTAGACGGGCACCTCAATAGTGAAATGTATTTAGATTTTCTGAAAAATCATCTACCAATGTTACTTGCCGATGTACCAGAGCATATAAGACAAGATTTGTGGTTTCAACAGGATGGAGCAGCGGCACATTACTCACATCAGTTTAGGGAGCATTTGAATCATGTATTTCCAAACAAATGGATAGGACGTGGTGATTCTGTTAGATGGCCAGCTAGGTCTCCGGACCTTACAAGTCTAGATTTTTTCTTGAGGGGTTATATTAAAGGCATCGTTTACCAGATTTCTTCTGCAACATAGTTGGATATGAGACAGAGAATAGTCGATGTCTTTTAGTCAGTTAATCCGCGAATGTTTTCGAGAGTTCAACGGTCTTTCCTCAGAAGGATTGAGTTGTGTCTATAAAAAAATGGGCAACATTTCGAACACTTATTGAAATAGTTCAACACCTTGTAGATCATCTCAGCAAAAACCAATCTATTATGTATTTCATACACGACTACCTTGAAATATCTCAATTTCTCTGATCAAATATTATATGAACTAATACACTCTTCTTTCGCAACCTTTGATTTTATTGTTTTAGTTTATTTTTTTATTTCGAAAATGGTCGAAGATAAAGATAAGGTTACTTTTGCAAAAATATGGTACAATATTGTATGCGTTGACATGAATAATAATATATTGTTCCATTTGAAAAATCAAGATATGATTTTAAAGTTACAATATTCAATAATTCTTTTGGGTCACTCCTGTATAAAATGAGGATAATCTATTTCAATTCATCAATAAAATAAGAATAAAAATAAGAAAACGAAAGAAAAAAGTATTCATCCTCTATGGCCGAAGGAGCGTGCGATGATGTGAGAGCCTCTGTTCTTGAATTTTTACGGAGAAAAATATTGTGAGGAAACTGCTCACCAAAAAACTTATCACTTAAAGACATTATAGCAGAGTTTAGGACGCCCTCGAATCTACAACAAACAAGTGCTCTTCCAATCTGAAAAACCTCCCAAGTTTTTTTTATAGAAAATTGGTACTCCCTGTTTACTTCAAAATAAATTGCTGAAGTAGATTTTTACCTTCTAAATACAAAACCGTTCGAACAAAAATGAAATCTTCAAGAGTGTACGAGCTAGAGAGCACCTCGCCACTGGTGAATGACCCAGTATAACGACATACAGAACAGGAGGTAAATTGAAGTCTAGTTGGTCGTTGCAAATTGGATGGTTTTTCATACGCACTTGTAATTTCAATAATCTCCAAGATGTCCATCCTATTTCCTCTATTACCTGGATGCATGAGTTCGAGTTATATAATCCGCTTTTATCCATCTTTATCATTAACTAACAATGAACCCAAAGTCTTTTTATTAGTGCTGATCGTTAATATGATTTCTGTGTAATCTGTTACATATCTTGTTGCTAATATTAGGAATATAGTTAATTGGAAATTTTCTGTTATGTTTGTCAGTATGCAACGGATAAAAGATATGCAATAAAAGTTTATGTCTGTTTTGTCTTATTAAGGTACCGATTAATTTTGGTTCATAGCCGTTGTTCTTAGCGATTAATTTCAAAACTAATAAAGGAATAGAAAGCAAACTCTGGGAACTGCAGAGTATCCGAATAGGTTGGTTTTCTGTATATTCTGAAGGCGAGTGAGTCTTGAGCCCTACTAATCGAAAAGTCCAAGAAGTTCAAAGATTTTCCATTATTTTTATTTTCCATTGTAGATTGAATCGATCGAAGAAAAGAATTTAAAAACTGTAGGAAACTATTGAGTTGTCTGTCTGTGCCAATCCAAATACATACGATATCATATCCATATCCACATTTTCCATAGAAATACATTCTTAATTAGGATGTTGGGAGAACTAAAAATTCTATTTTCTAAATTTGTCACAAATATTTCACTTAATTATGGAGCCAATGGGGAGCCCATAGGTGATCCATCTAATTGTTGATATATTTTATTATTGAACTTGAAATAACTTTGTTGGAGACATAGGTTTACAGCTGACATCGTTTCTTCTATATGAGTGGGGCTAAATATACTATTGGATTGAAGTTGTTGATTAATTTTACCCAAAATTCACAAGGTAGATTGTCCCATGAGACTATTATTTCATATGTAAGTACTCCAGGTACTAAATTCTGTAAATATTTGAACACCATATTTTCAAATTTGATACAACACAATCTAATTTACTCCATACAGAACTACATAGAATTAACCAATCACTTGAGATCTCTAAGAATTCCCATAAATGCTGAATAAGTATCCTTTGATATATATATATATATATATATATATATATATATATATATATATATATATATATATATATATATATATATATATATATATATATATATATATATATATATATATATATATATATATATATATATATATATATATATATATATATATATATATATATATATATATATATATATATATATATATATATATATATATATATATATATATATATATATATATATATATATATATATATATATATATATATATATATATATATATATATATATATATATATATATATATATATATATATATATATATATATATATATATATTGACCAAAACGCAAAAACAGGTCAATTTTTGTTTCAAGGGGACATCTTTTGGGGTACGAAACTCGCCTGAGATATTAACCCCCTGAGCGGGGGTTGCAATCCCTGAACATTTTGAATAGGAAAGATGGGTCAAGTGATGACTCAAAAGAAAGGTGGTATCTTTGTCTACATCGCCTTGAACGAATTTCCATTTTCATTTGAACACTCTAAAAGATACCGGTGGAGCAAATGAAAGATAGGGAAGACTATTTCCCTGAGACTATTCAAATTTCAGTGAAGTAAAGTGGAACAGATTCATGCCCCTAGAGCAGGGGTGACCACCCTTGAAAATTTGGAAGAGGGTGGATGGGTCGAGTGATACCTCGAAAGGAAGGTATTATCTGTGTCTGCATCCCCGTGAACGAATTTTCATTTTTGATCGAAAACTGTAGAAGATACAGAGTGAGCTACTGAAAAATAGAGGGGACTATCTATCGCCCTGAGCTATTCAAGTATTAGTGCAAAAAATGGAACAGATTCATTCCAGATCAAAGGCTGTCATCTTCCGAAACACCATTCACATCTCAAATTTCAACCTCTCGAGCAGCGGTGATCACTCTGTGTTATTTTTAAAGGTGAAGATAGGTCCAGATATAACCTTGTGAGAAAGGATTTTTGTTTGTCTCCACAACGGTGTGCAAGTTTTCGTTCTCAATCAAAATTACTGGGTGAGCATGTGAAACATTGGAATGATTATGAAGTACCTCCATGGATCTTTGAACATTCGTTGTATAATATGCGAGCAATGTATCTAGAGTTGGGTTCAAATGTACAAGCATTTTTATCAGTTAACTGAAAGGAAACATTTTTGTTTTCACAGGTGCTTCTGTATGATCATCGTCCTCATATGAAATGACTCTTATTTGACGATACGAATCAACACTACGAATCAGTAACGAAGATGTTACAGTGAACAGATTTCTTCAACAAAAAAATTGATTCTCAATGTTTTCGTACTTTTTGTATTCAATTTCATCGTCCCAATTACATTCCACATTAGTTGTGAAAATTCTGTTGCATTCATCACAATAGTTTATCTTCTATTCGAAATTTAGTTTTCATAAAATCGTCATGGTTTACTCGATAGCTGAGAGGGTTGAAATGATTGAACTATTTTTCAGTTCAGAGAGTTGCGAGACCGGAAGAGCCAATATCTTCAAACAACGCCACTAAGGTGCTGAAGTGACTTCGAAGTATGTACTAGAATTAGTAGCCAAATTTCGTGAAGTTAGATCGGTGCAAAATAAGAAGCACGTAATTGAGCGGCCAGTAAGAAATGAAGCTGTGGAAGTGGTGGTGCTTGGTCAAGCGGTGGTTGATCCTACCCTAAGCCTGCGAAAATTGGCAGATGTAAGGGGTGTATACAAACGAGTACTTTCCGCATTCTGAAGGGGCATAAGTTTCATCCATATAAAATGAAATTAGTTCAAGAATTGAACGAAGATTTCGATCGAAGACTTCAATTCTGCGAGACCATAAGTGAGAAAGTCATGAACAATCCTCATTATTTATTTCAATTGTATTTTCGGACTAATGTTCATTTTTTCTGAATGGAACCGTAAACCGCCATAATTGCCGTTATTGGGCAGATTCTAAGCCGCAAATATTCCACGAAATTCACACTCAGCAGCCTCAAAAACTGAATGTTTGGGTTGGTATTTATGGCGATCAACTCTTGGAACCGTTTTCATTCCTGGAAATCTTACCGGAGAGTTGTATTATCAACTATTGGAAGAATTTATCGACCCAGCAATAACGGAGATCATTGAGAATGACCCCCGCTATTAGGAGAACGAGGTTGTATTTCAGCAGGATGGAGCGCCCCCGCATTTTGCAAAACAAGTTCGAGTATTTTTGGATGATCATTTTCCTGATCGTTGGATTGGAAGGAGAGGCCCAACAGAATGGCCCCCACGAACTCCGGATCTCAGTCCATTAGACTTTTTCCTATGGGGCCACCTCAAAAGTATGATCTATAAAACTGAACTTGCTGATTTGAATGACCTGAGACAGCGCATCGTCAATGAATGTAACCAAATCACACCTGAAATTTTACAGAAAGTCCGTGAATTTTTCACCCAAAACTAATTCATGTGCATGAAGGTTGGTGGCCAACAATTTGAACATTTACGTTGAGTGTTAATGACTTCAACCTCGTTCATGTTATCGGGTAATAAAGTACAACTTCTACTCGTTAATTTTCTCCTTTCGTTTATTCCCCTTTTTATTTTCAGCCATTTTATTAGTTTTTTTACCTGTTTCATTTGTAACCAGACGTCTTAAACGAGTAACTGTCTTTCAAAAGGTGTTTATTCAGTGAAAATCAACCCCTGTTCGATACTGGTCGAAGATAGATGATATACCATACCATCCATTGCATCTTCAGTCACTTTTCCGTTTCATATTCTTCCTTCATACCGGCAGAAAAACCACAGAAATTACACTAGAAATACCGTTCATCAATTTATCATAACACGTTGCACACCACTGTTCAATAATGGCAATCAAAATCCAAAATCCAAGATCCAAGATATATATATATATATATATATATATATATATATATATATATATATATATATATATATATATATATATATATATATATATATATATATATATTCTAGAAATCTTCACAAAAGTATCGAGATTTTGGGTCTGAAGAAAAATTTGTTTGAACAGTTACAAAAGATAACAGTCATCAAATCTTGTAATATTCTTCGTAGGTTTCTTTCCGAAAATAATAATGAGGTAGAGTCATAGGTTTTCTTTAGTTTATACTGCTCAGAATCTCATTTCATATTTTATTTATTTGTTTATATAAATTTAATATAATTAACTGACAATTTTTCATATTTATAGTCAGAGCAGTATTCTATTATATCGTTCACCACTTCACACAAAGGAAACTATTAATGAGTAACATTCAGTGTTACTTGACTAAGGTCCGTACACTGGATTATTCCGGGGAGAAAGCCTCTGACACTACTCGTTGGTACATTGATATCATTGTCTGATGATGCTATAGTATGTATATATTCTGGTAGATTGATATATTCTCATAACATTTAACGTTATCCTAATATATAATTACTCCAGGATATGTTTTGATTATAATCATTGCCTGGCAATGGCATTAATTACTGGGTGGTGGATTTATATTTTTCATGAAATCAGTTTGATTGCATGAACAGATATATGGGCAACTCGTCGGGGTAAAACCCAGTATATATATATATATATATATATATATATATATATATATATATATATATATATATATATATATATATATATATATATATATATATATATATATATATATATATATATATATATATATATATATATATATATATATATATATATATATATATATATATATATATATATATATATATATATATATATATATATATATATATATATATATATATATATATATATATATATATATATATATATATATATATATATATATATATATATATATATATATATATATATTGGATCTTGGATTTTGGATTTTGATTGCCATTATTGAACAGTGGTGTGCAACGTGTTATGATAAATTGATGAACGGTATTTCTAGTGTAATTTCTGTGGTTTTTCTGCCGGTAGGAAGGAAGAATATGAAACGGAAAAGTGACTGAAGATGCAATGGATGGTATGGTATACCATCTATCTTCGACCAGTATCGAACAGGGTTGATTTTCACTGAATAAACACCTTTTGAAAGACAGTTACTCGTTTAAGACGTCTGGTTACAAATGAAACAGGTAAAAAACTAATAAAATGGCTGAAAATAAAAGGGAATAAACGAAAGGAGAAAATTAACGAGTAGAAGTTGTACTTTATTACCCGATAACATGAACGAGGTTGAAGTCATTAACACTCAACGTAAATGTTCAAATTGTTGGCCACCAACCTTCATGCACATGAATTAGTTTTGGGTGAAAAATTCACGGACTTTCTGTAAAATTTCAGGTGTGATTTGGTTACATTCATTGACGATGCGCTGTCTCAGGTCATTCAAATCAGCAAAATCAGTTTTATAGATCATACTTTTGAGGTGGCCCCATAGGAAAAAGTCTAATGGACTGAGATCCGGAGTTCGTGGGGGCCATTCTGTTGGGCCTCTCCTTCCAATCCAACGATCAGGAAAATGATCATCCAAAAATACTCGAACTTGTTTTGCAAAATGCGGGGGCGCTCCATCCTGCTGAAATACAACCTCGTTCTCCTAATAGCGGGGGTCATTCTCAATGATCTCCGTTATTGCTGGGTCGATAAATTCTTCCAATAGTTGATAATACAACTCTCCGGTAAGATTTCCAGGAATGAAAACGGTATATAGGGTAAAAGTGGGATAGACGCCCTTGGAGGATAGACGCCGCACCTTAAAATAAGAGAATTTAAAACCAAGTTCACGCTCTAGTACCAAGTTCCTCGGACAGACCTCGCCCCGCACAGCTCAATCTGCACACGCGTTTCGACAGGACTGCACGTGTCGCCGCTTGAGTTAAAAAAAGGTTGCAAAATTTTACCGCGCTTGCATGATTCTTGTGACAGTGACATTTTGACGTGTTCAGAACTTTCGTTTTCGAAGGTAAGTTTTGAGTGTGTATTGTTATTTAAATAGTATGTATCATTTATATTTATGGTGTGTTCATAAAATTACGAAATTATTTAAGTATTTTTATTTATTTGCTGGGGCGTCTATCCCTACTAAAAAAGATAGAGGCCCCACTATTGACTGAGTATAGACGCCCTTAGAGGCATATATCCTCTATGACTTATTCACAGGTACTAAGGCTATAGGTAAGATTTTTTTAAATAACCTATCTAGTTAATATGCAACTTAGGTAGTAGGAAAATTGACTTTACAGTTTATTTATTAGCTGTTTATACCTTTACATGCCGTACTTCACTGTACTTGTAAAAAATAATGCAGCGTATCACCTAATTTCATGTTTTATTCTAGACAAAATGCCGCGAAAATATAAAAGGAAAATAGGGGCACCCGTTCGTGTTGCTTGGTCTGAAGAAGCCCTTTGCAAAGCTTTTGGGGAAATGGATAAAGGCCAAGTCGGTGTAAATGAAATATCTCGTCGGTATGGTATTCCATCTCGAACTTTGAGGAGGCGATATGCTAAAAAAAGCTGTGAAAAACTTACTTTGGGTAAGTAATAGAGGAATTAATTGCCCTAATCAAATTCAATTTAGGCACCGTCTTCTTAGTTTGTTTTTCATACTTGTTCTTTTTGAATCCTCAGTTTTTTCTGTACCTATTAATTTCTTCTTTTTCAGGAAAACATCCCACACTGGACTTTGACAACGAGAAACGTCTCGTAGCACACATACAAAAATTAGCAAAGGCAGGATTTCCCACAACACGACAGGATGTAAGAAGACTCGCTTTTGAAATTGCCGAGAAACTGGGTTTGGAAAATTCTTTTAACAAAGAGACACGTATGGGTGGTCAGCACTGGCTCAAATCATTTCTTAAACGACACCCATAACTCAGTATTCGCCAGGCAGAACGTTTGTCTATTGCAAGGGCTCAAGGATTAAATCGAGATGAAGTAAACAAAATGTTTGAATTGTTGCTAAAAGTACTAACTGAAAATGATTTGATCGATAAACCTGATAGAATTTATAATACTGACGAAACTGGAGTTCGAATGAACAATAATCCTGGTAAAGTTATTGCTACTAAAGGTGCCAAACTAGTAAATTCCATCACTTCTAGCGAAAAAGGTGAGACAATGTCAGTTATAGCCTGCTATTGGCAACTATGTTCCTCCGGTGGTCATTATCAAGGGGGTCAATAAAAGTCCAGAGTTCCAAGAGGGTCTTCCACCCGGAGCCAACGTGTACATGAATAAAAAATCTGCCTACGTCAACTCAGAACTCTTTCAAAAGTGGCTGAAAGAACAGTTCGTGCCAATAAAACCACAGGGTAAGGTTTTGCTTATACTTGACGGGCATTCATCTCACACTACTGCTATTGATTTACTAGAATTAGCACAAGAAAATGACATCATATTGTTCTGTTTGCCAAGCCACACTACACAGGCTTTACAACCGCTTGACCGGAGTTTTTTTAAACCTTTCAAAACTTACTTCGCTTCAGAAACTAAAAACTGGATGTTGAGTCACAAAGATCGAAAAATAAATCGATACATTGCTGGAAAATTAATAGGTAACGCATGGGCTCGCGCTGCTACCTCTTCTAATGCTGTGAATGGGTTTCGTGCATGTGGTATTTTCCCGTACAATCCTTCTGCTATTCCCGACAGCTACTTTGCTATCTCTGATAACAGCTTTCAAAATCTAGATAAAGAAAACCTTGCTCAAGACCAACCAGTAGCAAGGAACTCGACGCTAATGCTGATGTGACTTCATATTATGTTGAGCCTCAGCCTGGTCCATCGTCATCAACTGTCAATAGTGAGCGGAGCCTGATTTCGGGTTCTTACTATACGAAGATCTTGCAGCGGACGCAATTATTATTCCCTTAGAAGGAAATGTCAGCCCGTCCATCCTTTCTCAGAATCATAATGTTGAAACTGTAGAAGTCATAACTCCAGGTGAATATTATCTTAAAGAATGTTCACCGGTCGTAAAAATTCAAAATCTAGATGAAGGAAACCTTGCTCAAAACCAACCAGTGGCAAAGGAACTCGACGCTAATGCCGATGTGAATTCATATTATGTTGAGCCCCAGCCTGGTCCATCGTCGTCAACTATCAATAAGGAGCCTGAAACTGTAAAAGTCATAACTCCAAGTAAATATCTTAACGATTTCTTCCTGTTCCATTATACAAAAGAGGCAAGCAAGGTGCTGCCGTTTTAAATTCAGAAGAACATATTAACTCTAAGAAAGCTAAGTTGAAAGGTAAAGCTAAGAAGCATACACCAGACAAACCTAGAAAAAACAACCAAAAATCAGTTCCTAAAAAGAAAAGACCGAGGTTTAGCTCTGAAAGTGAACAAGAGTTCGATGAATCAGATTCTGACCAGACTAAATCTGATAAAGTAAATACTCAATGCAGAGAATGTTTCGATGACTATGCAAGTACCAAGTCCACAGCGGACTGGATTCACTGCCTGATGTGTAAACTCTAGTTACACGAAGATTGCACTCTATGTGGCGATTACTGTAATAGATGTGGACACAAGAAGAAGCTTGCAGCTCTAAAAGCTAACCTGGCCAAAGTGAATTCAAAGAATAAGTAACCTGGCCAAAGTAAACAGTATCTCTATATTTGTTGATTATTTGAAAATTTTGATTACTGTTAGTTTTTTCTTAAGAAGGAAGCTTTGTTTTTTTCCAAAGAAGTCTTAAGGGACGGATTTGTTTTAAGTTTTATTATTCCTAAATTTAGTTCGGTAAAGTTTTAAATAATTTTTAATAGACGTTGTTAAGTTGCTGAGTTTATCCAAAGAATGATTGAAAGACTGAGCCATTTGTTCCTATAAAAGTGCCATTTACTTTAGTTTAACGGTATATTTGGATAAGAAAACCTTATAATATATTATTGCAACTAAGAAAGCAAATAAACATTTTATTTAATTTTCTACGAATTTTTTTCTTTATTACGGAGGCATCTATCCCATTGTAGGGCATCTATACTCTTGTCGAAATCCTCAAACAATAAGTTTTTTAAGAGCCGAATATCTACAAATCTACGGTAAGCATTGAATAATGATATGAGTAGATGGTAATTATAAGGACTATAGTTGTTACAAATAGTTAACTCACTCGAATAGTGCTTTAAAAAAAAAGTTATAGTCAGCTTACAAAAAGTGGGGCATCTATCCCACTTTTACCCTATATATACACAGGGATATCCACCGGGACCGTCCGTTAAAAAAAAAACTTTTAGAGTTCCAATAACAATATCAAGCTGAAATTTTATACGTGGCCATAACTAGCCATTTCCAATTGAAATGAAATATTTTCGAAGAGATACCATTTCTGGTTATACCGGAAGTGGGTCATCACTTGTTATTTGTTATTTCAAATGGCAATCTTTTTTATTATACATCTTGTTATAAACTCGATTTTTGAGGATTATTTAAAAAAATTGTAGCTCGTAGATCTTTTGCACTATAGACACAATTTTTGGTTGGGTGGATAGAACAAGGATAAAATAATTTAAGCAGTCTACACAAATCAAATGTTTTCTGCGTTGTTTTGTATGATTTTTCAGTTTGGCCTTTTTCAAACAGCAATAGCTCAATTTTTTCAAATGACACGTGTCAATTTTTATATCGCCATCACATGAAGCGTCAAATTTTAAATGGGATTGTATCAGCATGTACGATACCCATCTCTTATAGTTCCGAAATGATTTGGGAATATATTGAATTTTGATGATTTTGCAAGAACTAACAGAGAATGCTTTGAAATATTTGATTAAGTAGCTGAACTGGCTACGCTCACCTGACAGGTGCCCAAAATTAATGTGCTTGTCACTTCGTTCATTCGAATTTGATATTTAACAAAAAAGTGAAAATTTTTGAAAATGACCAGATTGATAATAAAATGGCTGATTATACAAACGATATCCTCGTTTGTTTAATCTCTTTTTAATCATGGCGAATGTCAAAAAGTGGTGGATAGAACTTGCAGGCAATTCAAGAATCAATTTCCAAATTTGGCGTCTATGAGTAAAACAAAATTTGGAAGGACTAGAAGCAATTTTCTGCAATTTGGAGGATCAAAATACATAGAAACTAGAAGAAAATCGATTCTTGAGGACGACGACAATCAAATTAATACGCTAGCTTATTTTCGTGAAAATCCACATGCGTCCATTAAGTAAGCATCAATGGATATTGGGTTGAGTTATACTTCCATTCAAAGGACTACATTATCAGACTACAAAAATTGAACCCAACTGACCTTCCCAAGTGGCTAAATTTCTGTGAAAATTTATTAATTCGGTTTCAAGAAGATGAGACAATTCTGCAAAAAATTATATGGTCAAGTTCAATGAAAGTGGAATAACCAACAGGTGAAATCGACATTTTTGGGCCACAGAAAATCCACATTTCATTGAGGTTATTGATTTCCAAAATAAATTCAGCGTGAACGTTTTTGCAATTTTAATGAATGATTTGTTGGCTTATCACATTTATGAGGAAAATCTTAAAGGACAAATATACCTGGAAATTTTGAGAGGAACATTAGCAAATTTTTCAGATGGATTAGCCTTTAGCATTCTGAGGGATTGCTATTAACAAATGGACGGTGCACTGGCACATAAAACATGAGCTGTAGATCGGCAGCTAACAGAAATGTTCGAGGAGATGGTGGGGTAATCAAGGACCAAATTCATGGCCTCCGCGTTATTCAGACCTGACGCCCTTGATTTTTATTTATGGGGCAAAATAAGAGTGAAGTGTATCTTATTCCTGTGAGAAGTAAAGAAGAGTTACTAGAGCGCATTCATAATGCCTTTCGTAATATCGATCCTGAGGAAACTAGGAGGGCAACTCATCTTGTTCGTATACGAGCTGTCAAGTGTATCGAGCAAAATGGGGCCCATATTGAACATTTATTAAGATCGTAAATTAGTTTTCTCCTATGATGTTTGCTATCATTTATTCGTATTAATGTAATTATCTTCGATGATTGATATTCGCTTAGTTCCCACAATTTTCATTCATCCGAATTGTAGAAAATTGCTTCTAATGCTACGAAATTTTATTTTACTCATAAACGGTAAATTTGGATATTGGTTATGGAATTGCCTGCAATTTCCACACACTAATTTTGACATTTGCAATGAATTGAAAATGATTAAATAAATTTTCTTTCGAATAACTAGTGGTTTTATTCCAAATGTGTTGTATTTTTGGATATTTTCAATCTGAAATAACGACAATTCTTGTTTAAATATCAAATTCGAATGCACGAAGTGACAAGTATATTAATTGCATAGGAGTTGATAGCTCTGAAAAGGTATATATATATATATATATATATATATATATATATATATATATATATATATATATATATATATATATATATTATTTATTTATTTATTCATTTATCAGATGACCACGACGAGAAACCATTCAATATAACCATATAACAGCTACAACGGATCCTGTTGTGATACTGATGGAGTAGAACGAGGAAGAAGTGAGCAATAGTATTGGCATGCAGCAGCAAGCCGGATCGATCTTGGATTTTGATTGCTATTATTGCACAGTGGTGTGCAACGTGTTGTGGTAAGTTGATGAACGTTATTTCTAGTGTATTTTCTGTGGCTTCTTGTCGTGTGGTTTTTCTACCAGTATGAAGGAAGAATATGAAACGAAATAATTAAATTAATTACAAAAAAAATTGTGCAACCAGTAACTAAGAACATAAATCAGGGGACACACAAAATTATTATCTTGATAGAAACTATCAGAAAAATTGTCCTCAAAGTGATCTAAACATTGAAAATGAATTAAGTATAAGAATATTCGAAGGAAAAACTTTTATCTACATGGAAATTAACAAATACTTATCCTAATATTTTATTCATCTATGAATTTATTGTTATGAGTTTCTAATTTCCAAGCCAACTTTAAAATATTTTCTCCTCGTGTAGATTGTAAGCATTCATTAATTACAAGAAGTAATAGAAAACACATTTGTTATTTCTTTTTCTTTTCTTTTGAGAAAAAGTTATACATAACTCTAGTCGTTGTAGTTGATTAATTTCTTGAGCAAACTTTTATTTCGTACAGTGTTTTGATTATGAATTATACCATAACAGGATTATCAATGCAAAAAGAAAACTTGGAGTTGGATAGTTTTGTCCATTTTTTGGATAAAATTTTCTAAATGATGATATCTGATAAAGTGACAATTAACTACAGTTGTTTGTAGAGCTCAAAATTTTTCTTTGTGTTAATATGAATATTAACTCTTCAAAATTGATACGCAGTATAAGAAATTAACTACCTTGTTGTATATGGTTGCTTTTAAGGTTAATTAGGATATATGTTGTATGATAGAAGGTCGGTGTATCTAAATTTCAAAACTTAAATTCCTCGTTTATTCGCATAATCATACTCAGTCATATTGCTTATTGATGCGCATTGGGAAAGAACTTGTTTTTCAAACGGTCGTGGATATATTTTTACGCCACTCATTCTAGATGTAATTGGATGGTATATCCTCCTTTCCGGATTATACCACGTAAGGCAGTCGCATCACTCATCCTCTTTTGAGGGAACCCGGAACGTGAATTGATTTTGCCTTACTCATCTCAAGAGAAAAAATATAGTTCATATTTAATAATAATAATTGTTATTCATCACGTGTGATCCTACTCTGGTTTCACTCATCCAGAGGAATTTGAATAAAAAAATCTGCGTGATTCTGCAGTAATCACCAAAGCTAAGAAATATATTGAAATAATACTATAGATTATCTACGTGAGAGGTTTATACCACTCATTCTCTTATTTTTTGATGGAACCCGGCACATAATATGAACTTGTCACCTTTCTCTCTAGGAAAAAAAGTAATTTCATTTGTAATCATCCTTTTCCTCATTATATTTTCTATCTATCTTCTATATTATGTTCGGACATAGACAAGGCAGGATTTGCTGGCCAGCTTTTGTCTAATCTATGTCTAAACTTGCTGGTTTTGACTAAATTAAATTAACATCATTTTCAGTAAAAAAAACTATTTACATGAAATGACCTTCCGATCTTACTAACCTTATATAATTGAGAAACAGTAAGATCATCAGTGTTTGTCCTATTTCTAACATTTTAATTACATCTTGTCGAATCTCAATTTGTTGGATAATACTTCGAGAAGTTGAATTGAATTGGATAGCTTGGCACTTTTCTCTGTTTTGCATGAAGTAGCACATGATTAAAAATTTTGTGATCAGATACAATATAAAGAGGGTCAGAGCGGCACATTTCAGACCGAAAAATACGTTGTACCTTCGTGGGTGTCGACCCGCTAGGGCTGTGTTAGCTAAATGCTGAAGGAATACCAGTCTATTATCTCCGAAGAGTAAAAAAGGGACAATTAGCGAAAGGATGATGTTGCATATGACGAAGAGTGAAAGAGTGTGTATGATATAATTTGCTGCATATGTGTGTTCAAAACTATTGTTCATACCACTTTTTATTTTTTTTAACCTATCACTAGAAGATGTTAAATTCAAGTATGGTACATTTAATGTCCAGTTTTTGTTAAGGGATTCTGAACAATGTAGATACTGTAGGGATGTTCGACTCTTGGGTCTAGAATGGATGATTTTAAGTTTGACCATACAGTCGGTATGATATGAGTGAATACTGATTGTTGAATAAGGAAAGAAGAGGATGGAAATTTTTCTAAAATAACTTCCTGTTCAGCCATTGAAGTTTGCAATTGCAGGGAATGTTGATTTTAATTGCCCCGGGGCGTTTGTATGATTCTGTCGGAAGTTTTGTTAGTTCGTTGGGATAATGTAAAATTGTTTCAGTTTTTGGGTGGGTGATGATGTATGTAGTATCTTCAATCTCTGAAACTGAAGTTGCAGTCGACTTGATGTACGTCATAGAGCAGTGGTAATTTATTTCTTCAATTGTGGCTCCTAGAAAAAGTTTTTTTGCGCACTCGGTCCAAGCTATTGAGTCTGAGATAACACAGTTGGCTCTAAAAGGGCTACAGTTATGAAGACTTATGCCCAATATTCGTTTTAGTTGCGGTTTGTCTGTTTTAAGCTTTGATTTAGTGAAAGCCAAATACATGGATCCATGTTGCAAAGTGCAAGTTTGATCCTCCCAAGTAAAAGCAGTTTTGATGAGTTCGAAGAGTTCCCAATATTGTGACGCACTTGTAACTGGATTTCGAATAATTTTGGATGTAGGAAATGTGCAGTCACAAATTGGTAATTGGTAATACCGTAATCATTGAGTAAGGGAGATTGCCGAATCCTTTAAAGTTATGTACTTCATTTGATGGTATCTATAAGTCATGTTTGAGGATATTTGGGTTCCACAAAGAAATCGGAATATGATGTTGGCGGCAAGATTTCAAAATTTCCTGCATTTTCATTGTTCTCACTAAGGCAATGTTCTGTTTCAAACTGCTGAATTGGTATTGAAAAATGGATCTCAGATCATTTCATTGGTGTACTGCAAAAAGTTTCACCATCTCATTCAGACTAGTGAGCTCCTCAAAATCGCATTTTTATATTCAACGCACAATATACTGGACGCACTGTAATACTCACCACTACGTATATTGAATGCCTCATTATATTTACTGTCATTCATTCCTAATGGATCTCACGTATACTCCCTCTCACATCGTTTTAGCGACTTCGATTATTGTTTTAGAGATACTGGTATATTTGCCGTACAAATTTGAATACTTTCTAGAACCCCCAATTCAATGAGATATATACAATTTTGCAATCTCAACTACTTCTAATAGAGCTATGAAAATTTGAGAAAAATAAAGGCTGCTTTAGGAGAAAAAGGGGCAAATGAAGGTATTAGAAATACCAGAAGTACCAGAGGTGGAAACTTGCTGATTACTACGGACAAGGAGGAGGAGGTTGCCAGCAGAGTTCAGAACACTCTAAACAATGCAAACAACGTAGTGCGATTGAAAGCCTAGAGAATAGGCAACGGGAAAGAGCAGCCTCCATAACTATAAGGGACATCGATGGAGAGACCTCCAGAGAAGAGGTTGTAGAGCCTGTCAGGAAAACAGTTCCCAGGCTAGATCATATTAGGTAAAGGCTTAGCAATTAAGACCTAGCCTAAATGACAGTCAAGTAGCCTCTCTAACCATCGAAGACGAAGCAGCGGAGGGTCTCCTAGCGGAAAGATTTATTCAAATTGGCCTGGTAAGATGTCGACTACAAAAAAAAAGGAGCCCACGAGACGTTATAGATGCTGGTATTACGTCAAACTAGCCGACATCTGTCAGACCCGGGGTCAGGCCTGGTCGAAGATGTGGCCAAGAAGAGCCAGTATATGGAGGAAGAACCTCTCCAAGCATCCACTGGAGAAAAAAAGAGGGAAAAAGAAGGAGACTGGAAGACAGTGAGGAGTAAAAATAAGATTTCTAGTGACAAACACTCTGTGATAAATACTTTGTGGTAAGTAATCTGTGATAAACATTTAATTACTCTTTTATACAATCTGTTTCTCGCACTTGTTCAAAGTAATTTATTTAGTTGTTGTCTACTTGTATAAATTATTTATTGTGATAGAAATATTTATACACACCGTGTTCTATAGTGTTTGTATTAATTTAATAACTAGTGTTTCTCGTCCTGATAATTTATTTGAATGTAGGGCAGGTGGACACATATCGGGGAGATATAAGCGACCTGACAGATGTAAGTTGTGTGCGGTAAATAAGGTCACAAGGCCATGGAATGCAAAAACGCGGAGAAATGCCTCGCATGTGAAGAAGAAGGACATAGAACTTACTCTGGAAAGTGTAAGATGTTTCGAAACGGAGCTCCTAAAGGCGAGGAAAGAATAATTCAGAGAAAATATAAAATGTTACGTTTTTTTTTCAATTCAAGAAAGGGCGAAACTCGCGCACAACATGGCATACGCCACCGCAAGGAGGAGATCTGCGGACGTAATGATTATTTCGGAACCAAATAGGATAATAACACAGACTACGGAGTGGATGAGGGACAAAACGCAGGACGTAGCAGTGCTCTTCCTAAATATGAACATACAGATCAGGAACAGCGCGATGCGGGAAGGATACCTGAGAATTTCTCTGTAGGAGTTTTCGTTATTCGCCGCTTACTTCTCGCCAAATACGAGCAAAGTCGACTTCGAATGCGACGTAACGCAATCATTTGAAGAGGTGCAGAGGACGAGGGGAAATAAAGTAGTTGTCGGAGACTTCTCAAATTTTTTTGCAGTACGCCACTGATCAGCGTACAATCAATTTTCGTCATCTTCGTTCAATCGAGAAACATTTTTTGGAATCTTGTAATTTTTTCGTATCTTCAACCGTTTTCGAGTGAAAAATGATTGAATAATTATATGTTATTCATTAAATAAAAAAATAATAGAGATACTCGATAGGTGTGCCCAAAATCTGCTTTCATTTTGATAGGTCGTCTTCTGAGACTCCACTTGTACTTATTCATTATCAAACTGAAAAAAAGAACAATTAAAAACTAAATAAATTGCTGGAAGTGTCCTCCCCCTGCAAGAAGACATGAATCTGTCATTACCACATTATGTTTCTCACTCAAAGTGGCACATCCTCGAGCAGTATAGGTATCCCCTCCTCAAGAAATTGCCGATAAGCGGAAACGTTTTGTCTCCTAGGCAGAAAAAATTGCCCAATCAAATAATTTCCAGTTATTCCAACCCAGGCGTTTAGTGAGAATTGTTCTTGAACAAGAGATTCTTCAATCAAATAGGGTTTTTTCCCAGCCCCAGGAAAATCTCGAGGAATAGAGTTTGGACGCGTTGAATATGGAACGGGTACAAAAAAAGCCGTAAAGAATCCTCCAAACTAGAAAATGTGAAATATTCAACTGATTTCCAATTTTTCTTGTACTCCCAATTCAAAACTGCTCCCTCAATATCTGGAATTCTCTTAATTTCAGTTGCACTTTTAAATGATTATTTACAGTAAAAGAACCAGTTTCCCTCAACCTTCTGTGGATATTTGAAAATGTTCGCCTGTCTGGTGTTACTCGATTTGGAAAGCGCATCTGATATGATCGCCTAGCTTCTCTTGTGTTTCCGTCAGCCAGACCGTACATGTATTGGATATCAGTCAATTCGACGTTAGTAAAATCAGCCATTTTTTCTTACAGCAATAACTGCAAAAGTCTTAAATCTAATCGTTAATTCAATAAACAATTCGAGCAGACACTGGTTGAACTCTAGCAGTTGTCAAAATAAATAAATGAAAAGAAATCAAAGTCTACTAGTCATTTTTTTATTAGAAGTGCTTTCAATTGAGCTGATGCATACAATCGTTTAATTATTTTTTGCTCGAGAACGGTTGGAGATACGAAAAAATCACATGTGTCAAAATAGTTTCTAAATTGAACGAAGGTGACGAGTGGCGTACTGCAAAAAAGTTTTAAAGGGCAAAAGAAGATATAGCTCCAGGAAAGAAAACACCTTGTAGATTCTAGTTGAAATTTAGGACGTGTAATGAGTAAGGCTGTGAAAAAAATTGCTTGCATCCCAAATTTGGGCTGAATATCTCAAAAACTGCAGGTGTTTTGAAGATAAAACCAATTTTTTCCGGAAATTTCAACACCCTGTCGCTCCGTAACGAAGCTTTTGCGGACCTATGTCATTAATAAATGAAGATAGATAAAATTAAATGAAGATATATAAAATTCATGGAAACTATCGTAGTTTCCTCCTAATAATCCTACCTTCATTCAAGTCATTTAATTTTCATTCTGACCTAACGAGGCTAATGAAAATTAATTTAAATAGATACCGCTTAGGTATTGAAATCATCATCATCCATCAACAATCATTACAGAAATTTATTTATTCCTTAAAACTCAGTTTCCTATATATATGTATATATATATATATATATATATATATATATATATATATATATATAGATATATATATATATATATATATATATATATATATATATATATATATATATATATATATATATATAGATAACTTGAGATAAGAAAAATTATTCAACAATCCGTAGATCAATGAATAATCCCTCTTGACAAGAGCTAGTTCTCAAATCTGCCTGCCATGCACGCAACCCCCAAGCACCACAATAGTGCAACTGAGTAGGATACCGAGAAGCGAAGCGGCATCGCCCTCTATGGACCGACACGGTGAACCCGCTACCGGACTTCGAGAAAGATACGAACAATAACAAGCAGATGTGGAAACGTTAAAAATTCCAAACATTTGGGGTACATCTTTAGCCGTTCTGTGGATCACATCAACGGTAGAAAACGAGCGAAATAATCCCGCTGAAATAGTGCTCTTTTCCTCTGTTTCCGAGATAAGCCTCCCGTCGGTAAATATTTGGTGGGACAAATATCTTCCCCGATAAACTTCGATAGGAGTCTACATATGTAAACTTGAGACAAGAAGAATTATTCAAAAAGCCGTAGATCAATGAATAATTCCTCCTGACAAGAGCTAGTTCCCAAATCTGCCTGCCATGCATGCAGCCCCCAAGCGCCACAATAGTGCAATTGAGCAGGATGCCGAGAAACGAAGCGGCAGGCTACTGTTTCGCCCTTATTAGGGGCTCATCAGTGTCGCACATCACTTCTCAGCATCCTACCAAGGTACATCGGGGTACCCTATCAATTCCAGAAAGGACGCACCTCGTACATACGTATGAGAGTCGCCCTCTATGGACCGACACGACGAACCCGCTACCGGACTGCGAGGAAGATACGGACTATAACAAACAGATGTGGAAACGTTAAACATTCCAAACATTTGGGAGACATCTTTCGCGGTTTCGTGAATCCGTGAATCCCATCAACAGTGAAAACGATATATATATATATATATATATATATATATATATATATATATATATATATATATATATATATATATATATATATATATATATATATATATATATATATATATATATATATATATATATATATATATATATATATATATATATATATATATATATATATATATATATATATATATGACGAAGAACAATAACAAACAGATGTGGAAACAGATTTGTCCCACCGAATATTTACCGACGGGAGGTTTATCTCGGAAACAGAGGAAAAGATTACTATCCCAGCGGGATTATTTCGCTCGTTTTCTATCGTTGATGTGATTCACGGGACGGCGAAAGATGTCTCCCAATTGGTTGGAATTTTTAACGTTTCCACATCTGTTTGTTATTGTTCGTATCTTTCTCGAAGTCCGGTAGCGGGTTCACCGTGTCGGTCCATAGAGGGCGATGCCGCTTCGTTTCTCGGCATCCTGCTCAATTGCACTATTGTGGCGTTTGGGGGCTGCGTGCATGGCAGGCAGATTTGGGAACTACCTCTTGTCAGGAGGGATTATTCAGTGATCTACGGATTTTTGAATAATTCTTCTTGTCGCTAGTTCACATATGTAAGAATCCTCGCGAAATTTATCGTAAATGTTCGAATTGTTGGCCACCAACCTCCATGCACATAAACAAATTTTGGGTGAAACGTTCACGGACATTCTGTAAAATTTCAGGTGTGATTTGGTTACACTCATAGACTATGCGCTGTCTTAGGTCGCTCAAATCAGCCGGTTCAGTTTTATAGATTATACTTTTGAGGTGGCCCCATAGGAAAAAGTCTAATGAACTTAGATCCGAAGATCGTGGGGGCCATTCTGTTGGGCCTCTCCTTCCTATCCAACGACCAGGAAAATGATCATCCAAAAATACTCGAACTTGTTGTGCAAAATGCGGGGGCGCACCATCCCGCTGAAATACAACCTCATTCTCCTAATAGCGGGGGTCATTTTCAATGATCTCCGTTATTGCTGGGTCGATAAATTCTTCCAATAGTTGATAATACAACTCTCCGGTAAGATTTCCAGGAATGAAAAACGGTCCAATGAGGTGATCGCCATAAATATCAATCCAAACATTTAGTTTTTGAGGCTGCTGAGAGTGAATTTCGAGGAATATTTGCGGCTTAGAATCTGCCCAATAACGGCAATTATGGCGGTTTACGGTTCCATTCAGAAAAAATGTATATTCGTCCGAAAAACACAAGTGATATAAATAATGAGGATTGTTCTTGTTTCTCTCACTTATGGTCTCGAAGAATTGAAGTCTTCGATCGAAATCATCTTCGTTCAGTTCTTGAACTAATTTGATTTAATATGGATGAAACTTATGCCCCTTCAGAATGCGGAAAATACTCGTTTGGTTTACACCACTCACATCTGCCAATTTCTGCAGGCTTAGGGTAGGATCAACCACCGCTTGACCAATCACCGCCACTTCCACAGCTTCATTTCTTACTGGCCGCTCAATTACGCGCTTCTTATTTTGCACCGTTCCAGTTTCACGAAATTTGGCAACTAATTCTAGTACATACTTCGAAGTCACTTCAGCACCTTCGTGGCGTTGTTTGAAGATGTTGGCTGTTGTGTTAGCGAAACAATCAGAACTGAAAAATAGTTCAACCATTTTAACCCTCTCAGCTATCGAGTAAACCATGACGATTTTTTGAAAAATAAATTTCGAATAGAAGAGAAACAATTGTGATGAATGCAACAGAATTTTCACAACTAATCTGGAATAAAATTGGGACGATGAAATTGAATACAAAAAGTACGAAACCATTGAGAATCATTTTTTTTGTTGAAGAAATCTGATCATTGTAACATCTGCGTTCCTGATTCGTAGTGTAGATTCGTATCGTCAAATAAGAGTCATTTCACATGAGGACGATGTTCCTACAGTATTACCTGTGAAAACAAAAAAGTTTCCTTTCAGTCAACTGATCAAAATGCATGTGCATGTGAACCGAACTCTAGATACATTGCTCGCAAATCGTACAACGAATGTTCAAAGATCAATGGAGTTACTATGACTGATAGTTTTATCGTTTACTTTCAAGATTCATAATCCTTCATAATCATTCCAATGTTTCAGCTGCTCTCCCAGTAATTTTGATGGAGAACGAATACTTGCACACCATGGTGGAGGAGACAAACAAAAATCCTTTCTCAGAAGGTTATAACTGGACCTATCTTCTGTTTTAAAAATAACACAGGGTGGTCACCCCTGCTGTAGGGGTTGAAATTTGAGATGTGAATGGTGTTTCGGAAGATGACAGCCTTTAATCTGGAATGAATCTGTTCCATTTTTTTGCACTAATACTTGAATAGCTCAGGGCGATAAATAGTCTTCTCTATTTTTTAGTGGCTCACTCTGTATTTTCTACAGTTTTCAATTAAAATGAGAATTCGTTCACGGGAATGCAGACAAAGGTAATGCCTCTCTTTCGAGTTATCACTCGACTCATCTACCCTCTTCCAAATTTTCAAGGGTTGTCACCCCTGCTCCAGGGGTTGAAATTCGAGATGAGTATGGTACTTGATGATGACTGTCATTGATCAGCAAGGATCTGTTCCATTTTACTTCACTGAAGCTTGTACAGTCTCAGGGAAATAGTCTTCCCTATCTTTCAGTTGCTCACCTTGTATCGTTTACAGTTTTCAATTAAAAATAGAAATTCGTTCAATGCGATGTAGACAAAGATACCACCTTTCTTTTGAGTCCTCACTCGACCCATCTTCCTTATTCAAAATGTTCAAGGATTGCAACCCCCTCTTAGGGGGTTGATATTTTATGCAAGTATTGTACCCCAAAAGATGTCACCCTTGAAACATAAAATTGACCTGTTTTTGCGTTTTGATCAGAAATGAATATCTTGGTAGATATAGCCTCTGTTTAGTTTTCGTTGAAGCACCCTGTATATATATTATTTAGCAGTACCCATTATAAATGTTATTGAATATCTAGGAGTTTTTTTGCATATGATTTGAAAAAAACTGGACGACATTTTTTTATTTTCTTTTCCAAAAAGTTAATCTTGAGTATAAATTAAATTTTCATAATATAAAATTTGAAATGTAATTTTCAATAAATATTCTGAAGTTATAAAATTTCTTATTCTTTCTTTTCTTAGTCTACATTAAGAAATAGAAATATCTCTTTTACTTTGCAAGGTAAGTTCGAGGGCTCTTTTTTAGGGAGTAGTTTGCCTCGAGAACCATATAATGAAAGAGTCAGTGAAAATTGTTAGAAATTATTATCTACAATTTGCAAATAAAAATAGATCATGACAAAAAAATAATAATATGACTATCAGTAGAACAGTTTTGTAAGGAAAGACATCGAATAATTTACGTTAATAGATTTGAGGGTTTCATTTTTAATTTTTCTCGGAACACTATATGACACGAAAAAAACTTTACTGATCACGAAATAGATTTAATAGTATGATTGAACTGAAAAAAAGAACTAGATTGAATACTGATTAATTAGTGCAGCTCCTCTGACGGAAGAGGCCTTCTCACCTTCTCGGCAATCTTTTTTACTCTCCCTTTCTAATGCCAAAAGTGCATTCGCACATTTTGATTTCCACGGATCGACATAGATCTGGGATATCCTGTCAACTAGTTATTTATTAGAAACACGTGTCGATTTATTTTGCACTGCTACACATTTCGCAGCGTAAGAGCGTTAGAATTAAAAGAAGTTGAATCGAGAATTTACAGGAAAATAGCTGTCGGATGATTTCCGCTTGATACCCGATCGACACGTGTTTTTATAATTTGAAATAACTATCTGGATCTGTGTATATTTTAAGAAGAGGAGATTTCAGACCTACGAGAATTTTATGAATTTGGGAAAGAAGTTATATACAAAGATTCAGTTTGGTTTTTAGGTGTTCTAATGTACCATATTAGACATTATTATACAAACTTTCTTTGAATAATGCAATTAAATAATGAAAATGAAAATATTCACTTTTCAATATGGTTACTTGAAAGAATTGGTCATCGTTGTGAACTTAAGCAGTTAAATAGCATTTCTTATTGGTGAAGATCGCACATAGTCATTCCAGTTACATACATTTGTAATAGAGCTTGGGTGAAGTAAAGTTGCTTTTCTTAACTTCTATAACATTATTTTCTAACACTAGGTCTACAACATTGCAGAACCGATTATCAAAGTCAATTAAATGTGTTTCATCATGAAATTGGACATTTACCTTCCAATCTAACCCAACTAGCCCACAGCTTTGGTTAGATGTAACATTTTTCACTCAACAGACGTTTGTCTCTTCATAAATAAGTAAATTTTGAATGTTTTTGTTTATATTATTTCCATGCTATGTTTATATTCTTACTCTTACTTAACTCATTACGTACCAGTTTGGGTATGTTGATTGATTGATTGCGTTATAACAAGTTTGAATAATATCTTCACCGTTAAACATACATGTTTCTCCTAATTTTTAGATTCTACATTAGTATGTATTCAGAATGATATAATTTAAAATTAGCTTCAGATTATTGTTAAACAATCAATCCAAAGCGTCTTTGGATCGAGTTTAAGAAGAATTTGTTTGTTTAAAGGATATGACACAACACTAATTAATTGCTTCAACTGATAACAATAATTGATTGAAATTCCATAACTCGGGATCCAGATATTTCATTTTACGAATGAATAGTTTTGAGGGAGCTGATCATTCGACGTTTCGACAAAACAAAACGATCTCGCCGCGAAATCCTAACAAAATACAGTTGGAATTAGGAAAGCAACATTCTATTACTTTACCCCACAATATGTCAGATCCAATATCTGCAATAAATTATATTTCCTGGAGATATTTCCGAGGGTAGGAACTTGTTTTGTCAGCATTTCATCCATTTATCTCAGGATGTAGCCGCAAAACTTTGTAGTATGCCCGATATTGGTATCGCTGCCAGCATCTAGGTTCAGTTGATTCAAATATCACCCAAGAGATTTGATTAAGGGAAATAGATTGGATACGTCTGAAATAGATATGAGAGCACCTCAATCCGAGTATAACCGACTTGGAGCATAACCTCATCGATTCAACTTCTTCATCTAAATGTGAGAGAAGATGAAAATTATGCTATATAACTAATGTATCATATACAGGACGTCACGCAAGTGGTCATTCTTGCAAGTGCGAATATATCTTGTGAAAATATGAAGGATAGTCATTTCTGTGAAGTCGAAAGTTGTTTCGTTACTGAAATTCGGGGTGCTGAAATTTGGTTTTTTGTTTTTCGCCATTTGTCTATGAACATTCGAGTTATATGGCCTAAACAAGGATATTCTCATGGGTCAACACGCTTTGAGTGATATATTTTTTGGGGTCAAACCAACTTTTACTTCACAGATCATTCATTTCATCAAAATATATTTTTCAGACAGTATTTCTCTTACTATGTTAAAATTGAGAACATGATTTTGTATGCAAAATGCTTTGCACATATTGATGACAACATATGATCCATGATTGATCTCCATATAATTTTTAAATGACTCGATGCGACGGGAAATATTGAAACTTGAACTATCTAGGATGCGCTTCTACTTCAAAACGTCTTATTCAGTTTGCGTATTTAAGTGCTGCTATTTAAAGTTTCCTCTGAAGTTTTCAAAATACCTGACCCTACTTTCAGCTACGGCAAAAGTTCATAAAAATTTGTTTGGTGAACCACAAGTGAGTAATACTTTTTATATTTTGATTTTCTACTGCTATTCTGCATTCGCATTACTTAGATGAAAATTATATTTTGAATCAAAGACACTTTATCAAAATTTTCTAAACCTAAAAATGCCATATCAGACCCATATAAATTATATATATATATATATATATATATATATATATATATATATATATATATATATATATATATATATATATATATATATATATATATATATATATAGTCTGAGTCTGAGGACCTCTTTTATCCCTAAGTGCAAGTTTGGGGACAAAATGAGAGTTTGAAGACAGTCCCCGAACTTTTCTTATATGACTAGGTGCAGGTTCGGGGACACTACAAGTTCGAGGACAGTTCTGAGAGTTTGAGGACAGTAAACTATCAGGTTGAATTTTGAATTATATTTTCCTAGGAATTCATCATTTTATCCTGAAATTCAAAAAATTACACATTGAATTGAGAGAAATTGCTTCACCTTCTCTTCATTCATAGAGTTCATTTTGTTTCCGTAAACCTGGCATGGAAAATGCCGTTTTGGTTGATGTAGACATCGGCTTTACAATGGATGTACGGATTTGACATATAGAATAGAGCGTCAATCGAGGCAGAATCCGTTCCTCCCCGGTACTCTCGTTATTAATAGGCAACATTTAGAAGAAATCGTTTTTGATGGTGCTCAATATCCATACGCACGAATGGATCATTCAGTGGCGTGCAGTGGTAAACTGAAAGAGTTGGGAGGTATCGTCTTATGGATTATTTTATATTTAATTATGATGGGGAATATATTTAGATAATGACTTGAACTTCAGTTTCTCTGGCAAATGATGTATAATTATTTATAGGAGTAACCGAATATCAAAAACACGGAAAAATAT